>JANHFX010026527.1:39853-55484 GCA_027560015.1 Chloroceryle amazona | reverse complement strand
CATAGAGAGTATAGAATACACAGTTTTGCTTCTAACCACATAACGATAAACTGGTCCCGGCCCCTCTAACTATGACATAACTCCAGAGCATCCAGCTCTGGAGCCCTCAACACAGGAAGGACATGGACCTGATGGAGCAGGTCCAGAGGAGGGCCACAAAAATGATGAGAGGGCTGGAACACCTCTCCTAAGAGGACAGGCTGAAGGAGTTGGGGTTGTTCAGCCTGGAGAAGAGAAGGCTCCAGGAAGACCTTATAACAGCCTTCCAGCATCTGAAGGGGGCCTACAAGAAAGCTAGGGAATGACTGTTTACAAGGACATGTAGTTTACATGGACATGTAGTTTACATGGACTGTTTACAAGGACATTTAGAATGGATGTTAGGAAGAAGTTCTTTACCCTGAGGGTAGTGGAACACTGGAACAAGTTGCTCAGGATGGTGATGGAGTCCCCAGCCCTGAAGACATTCAAGGTGGGGCTTGATGAGGCTCTGAGCAACCTGGTCTAGTTGAGGATGTCCCTGCTCTCTGCAGGGGGGTTGGACCAGATGACCTTTAGAGGTCCCTTCCAACCAAAGGCATTCTATGAGTCTATAATTATGTGACTTCTTAAGAAATTGTGAAAATGAATTCAAACCCAAACACAGACCTCTGACGGCTGCCCCACATCTATGTTAGAGCCCGAATTCATACATGGGATTCTCTTATACAACTCAAATGCTTGTAAATGAAGGTGTGTTGCTCTGCCTGCAGCTTCTCCTCCCTTCCTCAATCCCCCTGTACAATTAGAAAGACTGACTGGACTGAAGCAGTGCTGGGGCATAGAGAGAAACCACTTCTGTGTTCTGCTAATAAGTCATGAGCCGTTTTCCATGCGGGTGCCCATGTAACTGGTAAAAAAAGAAAATAAGAGCAATATGCTGGCACAGCTCTCCTTTGGAGAGGTCACAAACCACTCTCCTTTCCAGCAGGTGAAAATCATGCCAAGAGAAGCGGGCTTAGCACCTGCAAAATACTGACTGATCCTGATGTAGATATATATAAGCATCTGTTTTCATGCACCACATAATTGGGTCCTTGGGAAGCAAACTAAAAAGACAAAGAAAACCTCTAAAATTTGGATTTTGTTTTAAGCTGCTCGGTTTCTGCCAGAATTAATTTTATATAAGAGCAGTGACTGAGTACAGACGTAATTGTGGTTGTCCTATCAAGCAACCATTCATAGTTCTTGGGTCCTATTCCTCTCATTTGGTCATTGTTTCCAAGAGATCATGGTGTCAGAGCACTAGCACTTTTTACTGTAATCTCATTTTTTAATTTCACCTCTTCTTTCTCTCTGCATCTACTGAAATCTGTGTAAACACCTAAAAATATGTATGACTTGGCAGATCTATGCTGGGGCTCCTCACACATCAGCACTCTGCCTAAAGCATTGCATTCAAAAGCTGAACATCATTATAAGTTATTCAACTAGCTTATAAAATGTTACTTCATTTTTGTTTCAATGCATTGATTTCCCTCTTGATGTGACAGCCCAATCTCCCACTCACTGTCAGTCGCTGTTTTCCATTTGATGCTGACATTCAGTCTTTTCAATACACACCTTCCTTATCACTAAATGTACACTTGTTATGGGTTTGGCGTGCTGAAATCGCTCAGGAAAACTTTATTCCTTCAGTTTAAAAATAATCTAAAATATTTTTTCATTGTTTAGGGTAATCATTTCCCCTTAGAGAATGATGTCATGCAGTCTTTTACATGTTTACTGTATACTGCAAACAATTATGTTTATGTATATTTTTATATTTATGTATTTTATACCTTTTATGCATGTATAGCCAAAATCTTCAGTGACCACATACAGTCACTATGAATCCCTGAGCACCCATCAGAAGTCTGCACTCAATTGCTCACCAAAGTCCCGGTAAGGTAAGTGCCCACCTTCACCCCTGATGCATATTTAGCTGGAAAGATGCTTTCCTTCCTCTGCTAAACAACCCAATGTCAAGCTTAAGGCATGTATTTTTGTTGGGTTTCAAGCAGGTGAACCAGGAGGCACTGCAAGTCACTTGCAGGTCATTCTATCTTAGAATAAAATGAGAGTTCATAGACTGAACAAGGTACGTGTGTTTGATTTGATGTTTCATTACATTGAAGAGAAGTGGGAATGTATAAAGCACTGACATGACAATGTAAAGCACTGACATTTTGATTGCAGTGACTATGTTCTCTGCTTTGTAAAGTTGGTCTGAAACGTTAAAGCATTACACCCAGACTTTTGGATAACAGCTTTTGTGTTGGTAACTGAAGTTCCTTCCTTGAGTTTTGCATCTAAGTAAAGCTTTTGAGATGGTCTTTCTTCCCACACTCCAGTTACCCCAGCCCAATCATTCTCTGAATGGTTAAGGCTATCCTGACTATCTATACAAGATAAAGCATATGTGCATCTGAAGACCAGATTCAGGTTGGCTGCTGAGTTCAATTATTCACTTCTGGGAAAGCACCATCATCATTTAAAGAAGGAGCAAGTGCTTCCATTCCCAATGCCCATCTTGACAGACCTTAAAAAACCTAATTTTCCAGGGAGTCAGTTTAAGACTTTTCATTCCTTTCTATCCTTTTTCTAAACTTTCTGTAACATTCAGAAATCTTTCTCAAGGGAGTAAGTAAACTGAACTTTTTCTCATGATCTCATAATACACGCCTTAGGTAAATTCTGATTGCTCTCTGCTCCTTAAGGGGCACTTATCACATCCCATTGATAATTCCTACACATCCTCTTAGAAATAGTGAAAGACAAAACAATGCAGTCAATGCTTAAGGTACCTGGCAGATCTGGAAGGCACCTTTTTGAGAGTTGCATTACAAACATATCTTCATTAAATGATGACTTGCCCCCGCAATAGCACTTTTCAAGATTTCAATATGAAACCACTGTCAAAATTTTAGGCCGTGTCTTGAAAAATATGGATGAATGTCCAAGACTTTCTCTTAATGATTTGGGGTCTTAAGGGGGTGTTTCTGGTTGGGCATTTTTAAGGTTCTGGAATCACTTAGCACTTTAAAAGTACTTGATAAAAGAAAATAAATAAATAAATAAAAAGAGGCTAATTCCTCTAGTACAGAATTTTTGGAACTTTTCAGACAGACAGCTACCTTGGACAGTTTGGATTTTGCATATGAGTGTGTAGGCATTGCATAAGTCCTCGTTTGCAGTTTCCAAATGACATGATATGCTCAGCATTATTTGCAATGCCTGTAGCTACAGGTTGTCAAGAGAGGGGAAATGGCAGCAGTCAGGTAAACAGTAAAAAAGCCAAATCCTATAGCAGTAACTTGCTATTACTGTCTTTCACTTATACAAAAACAAGCAAAGATGAGCACTGTGGCTAGACTATCAGGAGATACACTTTAGAGATGGTGGGCAAGACAAACAGAGGGCCCTCTGAGAGGTCTTGCAGTCTGGACCTGATCTTTACTTTCATCCAAAATAGTCTGAACTATGCCGCATCTGTCATGCTAGAAAAATCCCAGGTTTTATAGGATTTATCACAAGGATATACTTCCTGTACAGAGACACGGCTTGAACAAGAATTCCTGTCACTGCTGCTGGCAACCAAGTCCAGCGAAGGCTGTGCTTGACAGCAAGAGATCTCTATCACAGCTCCCTCAGCGTAAGGAAAATTACATTTTAAGTCTGAAACAAAGGACTGAAAGTCAGATTGCAAAAAGCTGGTATTCATAATTGTGAACAGCTTTTAACAGAGCTCCATGTATATGGGCTGAGTGTTGCTGAGTGTTTCTGAGTTTCTAACCACAAAACACCAAACTTGTTTAAACGCTCTGATGCCCCAAGCCATGCTACAGCCTATATTCAAATATCTTCTTAATATTTCAAGGATTTCTCGGTGCCAAGCTATTAAATGTGTACACTGATTTCCTCAGAGCAAAATCCCTCCTCAAAAACCCAGACAGAATGTCAATCAAAATAGTTAATTACTAACAAAAAAAATCCAGTAATTGACTGCAGGGGTTTTAATTTTATGAGATAGCGTTATCCTTATGAGAGCTCTCCAAGTTGAGATTGGAGAACAATGGCTCCCTGAACACAAAAGTAGTTTCCAAATTACAGCAGAGATGTTAGGGTTGAATTTGACCTCACTCCAATAACAATTCAGGTTACGTCCAGAAAAATGAGTGAGGAATAGGTAACAAAAAGGGTGACAACAGGAAGAGAAGGATCTTAGGATCTTTTTGATGGGAATTTGCAAAAAGCTACAGCTAACACTGCCTTGGGTTTTTCATCAGAAATGGTCTCTAGGAGGTAAACAGTTCAGCAGACTGCTAGCTACAAAATATCACTACAAAAGGATCTTAGAAGTGGTCATTACATAGAATTCTTGCATATTCTTTCTTCCCTGCCCAGCAATAAGTGGTTTCAAGCTGGGAAAAAGTGACAGTGCAAGACCTCCACACCAGGTGACAGGTATTCTTACACAGAAAAGCAGTGCCCATTGTCAACTTTTTTTCTCAAGTTTCACACATGGATGTTTTTTTCTAGAGGCCCTGCATTTTTGTAAGAATCACCAGGAGGGTGTGTTAAAACTATTACAAAGGCTCAGAGTTGTGGTAAGAAGCTCTGAAGCATAATACAGAATAAAAACTGCATTGCCAATGCTGAAAGCCCAAAGGCTAATTAAAAGGCTCCACCAGCTTCTTGCTATATAGGAATGCTGAGTTCAGCCCCTCCACATGCAGAGTCCCCATTCACAAGCACAGTCCTGCTCTGAGCTTTGGCACTCAACCTGATGCTAACACTGGAAGGGGAGAGGACCTGGAAGAGCAATGCTGAGTTTTGCATGCCATATCCATCGCCTACAGCCCCAGCATCGACTATCCACGATGCTGTTATTCCAAGAGCTGGGGTTCAAAGTGTTCCAAAGCTAAGAGCAAAGTGACATACTGAAGTTAATGAAAGTCCGTTCTTTGAAAATTTAAAACTGGGACAGACAGATGATGACACTCCCATACCAAATGGAGCAGAATGGGTTTTGGAGCAATCATTGCAGGATAGGGAGTCATGCTAGACAGTCATAGCTTCAGCTGGTGGGCACTGGCAGGCAGATCTCCTAACACAGAACTTGCCCTCAGACATACCTGTGCATCTCAGTCAGCTTCACCTTCCTTCTCCCACTGATACTGCTTTAGAAATGTTTAGAGATCATTATTTCTGCCTATGTGCCCTTAAAGTTAGCTAAGGAGATTTCTAATAACTCCCCCCTCAAAATGTCCCTGTAAATTCAATAAAGGCTGGATGAGCTGAAGCAGCTCTTACTAGAAGCAGCCTAATATCTTCAGATTTTTGCTAGTCACAGCATCAGGTAACTTAAAAAGTTAGAAGTTGTTTATCCCCTCTTGGTTATGCTCATTGGTTCAGCATGGGGTTTTTTATTGTTTCCTTAACAACTTGATATACATTCATAAGTTAAAAATAGCAGAGTGCATCCATCAGCAGCCTTTCCTAGAGAAGACTACACATACTTAACATTTTAATCCTAGGCAGCAATGTGCCCGGTCTACACCCTGTTGTCTGCTGGAGTATCACTAATTTTGCCCACTTGAATTTTTTTTTCCTCTTTTATTGCAAACAAACTACTAAATTATGCCCATGCTTTACTATATGGGTGGCCCTTCTCTGTAGTTAGTACAGCACACCCCAGAACCATGGATAAAAGGCTCAATAGATACTAACAGTGTTGCCTTCACTGAGTAGAAAGCTTTGAAATACCAGAAGATGTACCTTAGGTCTGAAGGTTTGTCTGTGGAAACTTTTATGAAGCCTTTACATACAGAAAATAAGCCATTAATGCTCAAGGCTGATGTGATTGCCATGTAGAGATGTTCTCTGAACTGGACAGTTTCTCCAGCTGGAAGCTCACTGTAATAAAATTTATACCTCTGCTTCATGTCAGCAGCAATTGAAATGACGTAGGACTAATAAATGGCAGGTTCAATAACAGCTCTGTTACTTTATTAAAACAGTTATTAATTTAAACTGGAAGGAGAATCCATTATTTTGGCTGCCCACCAGAAGTACTCGCCACAAAAGGGGAGAAGCAGCAGTTCTCCCTATTAGCTCAAAAGAACATTTGAGTGATGCATGAGAGAAAATTAACACAAGGAAATGCAAAGGATATCCTGCTTGTAAGTGGTACAACTGGATTCCATTAGGAAAAGACTGACAGGAATATTTTAAACTCCCAAGAAAATTTTAAGCAAAAGCAGTACATCTTGGACTAATCACTTGATGTCTGGTTCACAACTCTTCTGGCTCACTATGCCACCCTAGTGGCTTTACAGGCAATGTTGTTCTGTACTGTGTGCCACAATTCTCCTTTATGAACAAGTGATGTATTTTAGGTAATAAAGCAGGTAATAGTTTCCCTCTGTTGTCAGAGTAGAGTTTACTGTGTGATGTACAATTCAGGCAGGGACACTTGCTTAGAGAGTAGACTAAAGGCAGACTGTCTCAGAGATGCTCTGCTTCTCTTCTGGCAGAAGTTATCCAAGGTTTTCAAGTGTTTGATAAAAACAACATACCCAGAAAAAGGATGGGGAAGAAACTGTAATGAAATCCTTTTGAAGCTAGTTAAAGACCATGGAAAACATGCAGCAAAGGACATTTTTCACCAGAAGATTTCAAAACAATGGTATCTACCAAGTTATACAGTTCATATGATATAACCAACCATTGATTTGAGGATCTATTATTTCCTCTCTTTTCTGGACAGGCAAAAGACTGTAACTTCAAGCCTGTAACTTCTTTACTACCTGTGATGCTGTCTGTGTTATATCTGATCAAATAAGAATGCTGCTCATACAGTGCCTTTGTTCCATATGTGGTGTTCCAGCTCCCTCCACCTACCTAGAAGCCCTCTAAGAGCTACTGTGCGCTCTGCTGTAAATTAGAACACAGGAAAAAAAAAAAATAAATAAAAGATCCTTCTCATTTGTCTTCACATCTACATAGAGTTTATGTTGACAGACAATGCCTAAGACCAGATTTGAGTGTGGATATCGGAGGATAATCATCATGTGCCAGCTCAGTGAGAAATGTGCAATTTAAGAAATAAAAAGACATAGTCATTCATATAACTGTTCATACACACAACTACATTCTGCTAAACTTAAGCACGTACGAACAACAGCCGAGTGCTCCAACCTTTTTTAAAGAGGACAGAGGTTGCAAGAAATAGAGTGACTCAGTTACCCAAAGGCAGCACTTGGCAGGGTTGAGCCTCCAATCAGAGGGATTAGTCAGTCAGGAGAAAAGTGGTGTAGCAGAGAAAAACAAAGTGAAATGAGATGGAGATTAAATAAGATTCTCTTATTGAATTGCACTGAAGATTAATTACTTAGTTATCACCGCAGTTGTAAATGAAAGCCACGCCAAAGAGGTGTAACATCTAAAGGAAAACAAAGATATTTTCTTCCTTGCTTTACATAGAGAACGTGCCTGACTTCAGAACATCACTGTAGCAAAAGCTGAAAAACAAATAAAACAAAATAAATGTGTCCTGCACAGAGAAAGGCAACATAAAGTTGTGTGTTTAGCAGCGATTTCGCAGCAGTTTTATAGGTAGAATCATACACTTCCCACACCTAAGGGCATAGCAAGATTTCCACACGAGGAGGATTTCCAACAGAAACTGGCAAATTTGGCATCTCAAAGTCCAGACTGTCAGCAAGTGTTGAACCTCCTTGTTGTACAGAAAACTTGCCCTGGGGGATTGCAAGTCTAACACCCAAAGGTGAGCCATGTGTGTAAGATCCTAACCCCAGCCTCTGAAATCATGGACAGGCTCTGTGGGCCAGAAGAGGAGATATTGAAGGAACAACTTCCAATGTTCTGCAGCATCCACTGGACCAGTGCCAGGGACAGAGTCCCATCTCTCACATCCTCAGCCTGTTCTTCACACCAACACCACATCAAAGTGCTCTGGCAGTGCTGCTCTGTTTTGTCATTGCTTCTTCATAATTTTTCATAAAAGAAGCCAGATACTTTAGCGATTGCAAGTCCAACTTAGAAAACACATTGTACGTTCACAAATGATCTGAAAACTATGTTGATTTTGGTGCTGATTAGACTTCCTGAGAGTGAAAGCCCAGTTGGTGTGGTATACAGGGAGTCCTCTCTCCAATAGAAAAGAAGTTTCTAACCCAGAACTACAAGATAATGGACTTCAGAACTGTAAGGTTATGCACAGAAAACCTGTCACTGGTGCAGGGCTGAAACCTGCTTATCTTGGCCTTTCACATGGTATAATTTGACAGGGCCCATAGCATATCTGAGGGGAAGGAGATGGAAACGCATCAACTGCACTGAATTTATCTGCTTATTTAATTTTAAATAGCAGAAGTTACTCTTCAGCTCAGGAGCAGTCCCCATAGAAGTTGATTCGTACATGGAGCACAGCAAGTGGTAAAAAGTAAAATTCTTTACAAGGTTTGCCCATGCTGGTCAGAAATATATTTGTAAGTTGAAGAAATTATTACACTCCTGAGAGCCCTTGAGTAGGAAACGAGTTTATCATTTGCTAGCAAATGATTTTCACCTTCCTGGCAAAGGTTAGAGGACAAAGATATATTAACTGGAGTAATTTAAGTCGTGTAAAGTAACTAAGAGTTACATGGCCCTGGGGAAGAGTCTGAAGTCTTAGCTGCTGAAGATGTTTCTGTATTTGGTGGGGTTTACTATTTTAAGAACAAAATTATAATAATAAATTTCTGGGTATTTACCTGGATGGGACTGGAATAATTTAAATCTCTTAATAAGTTTATTGTCCAGTTCATCTGTCAATACCTATAGCATGACACTGTACCAGGCTACCAGTGTTCCACTGTCAGCTCTAATGCAGATCACCTTTGCGATCACAGAGACAGCACTTACTCTCAATGGGTGTAACTGCAGTTCTGGTTGTTGGGGCTGCACAGCAGCACCCATGAGGTTTGTAAAGAATTCAGGTCCTCAGACATCTGGATGATGTCAGATAGAAATATCTGAATAGATTCCTCACTTTCTGCTTGTAATCTAAGACTTGTTTCAACAAGCAGGAACTCCTGTGATTGCCTCCTGCCACCTGCATGTCCCACTTGCGCATGCAGCTGATTTCTGCTTCCAAATCAGCATAAGGCAGCTCAAGCAGAACTGGGAGCCTTGTCCAAGCATGCACCCCACCCTGTACACACACCCCCCTCCCCCTCAGTCAAGATAATTTAATAAAAAAAAAATAAAAATTCCCTCACTACAAACCTTTCCCAAGACGACTTCCTCATTTCTCCCCCTCTCCTTGAACTCCCAAATAATTTGAGATGTGTTAGGAATCAGATGCAACCAGATTTCTACTTGACTTCTCCAATATTTAAGCTCTGGACAGATCAGAAAATATTATTACCCCAATAATCAAGAATTTGCTTCCTAATTTTGTCATGCCTTGGCCCCTCCCATTATCATTTTGCTACAACGTAAGACTAAAACTTCCAACTGAAATACACTTTACTATAATACCCAGGATAAGAGCTTGCTGAAGCAATACCTAAATTCACTACCCTACACAATATATGACTGCAAATAGAAAGCAAAAATCCCTGTTGTGCTCAGATGCCTTGAACTTTGCTAATTCTCCACATGCTACCCAGATTATTGCTCCTTACATCAGGATTGCCAGGTGAACATGTGTGGTCCTCCACTCTCACTCTGAAACATAATGAAAACCAGCTTATCTCATATCTGTTTCTAAAAGAGCTCAGCTACCTAAGGTTATCCAGGACTTGCTCTGTTTTCTGCCACTAAATTAATTAAGTTAGACCAGTATCACATACTGATGTTTGCAGGCAATGCAAAGGAAAGCTAAATGTTTAGTCCTGCTAACATGGTTCTAAAGGGTTGTCTAGAAATAGGAATGGCAGACACAGAAGCTTGGGAATACGATGACTCAACATTTACCCAAAATGTCAGCTAGTCAAGCCAGGGAAACATTGCCTCCTAATACTGAGAAAATCCATTCCGGGGCAGGAGGTTATATGCTGTTTTTTTAAAAGTGGCCCAAGTTCTCCCATAGCTTCCACCAGAATGATTTTCTTTTCCATGTAGACTCACAGAATGGAAGTCAATAAACACCTTCTACCTGACATAATGGGGTCATTTACACAGAATACAGAAAACCCAAATATTAATTCTCTGCCCAATTCACAACAAGGGTTTCCCTTTTGTGGAAGGTGCTTTCATTATGGAACAAGAATGTGTCCTGAGATTGTGCTGTTCAAGCCACTAAGCACACCCTCCTGGTGAACATGAAACATCTTTAGAGAAGCCCCAAGAAGTGAATCTTTTTGGGCTGCTGCTCCATAGGCCCGGGAAGCTGGAAAACAAAGCTTCAGGGCCTGTCTTCCAACGTGGCCCGAAAGGCTCAGCCTCTCTGCCTGGAGCTCATCCAGTTTGTAAGAGACACTATGAGCTGATGAGCTGGCAATGAAAAGGAAGTCTCCCTGGCCTGATTAGAGCATCTTCTTAATAGGTGGGACACCAAGGTATCAGTTATGCTCTCATAAATATTTAAGTTCTTTAGACAAACTGAAAAAGTACTAATAAAAGACTGGGATCAACCCTACAGCCTCTGCCATGGTGGCTTGAACATTGGCTGCTGAGGTCATTTTAGGTAGGATTTTGTCACATCTTCAGCAAAAGCCATCCCCCTGAAGTACGATGTCTGAGGAAGAGGGGTGTCTGCACTGCCTCCCACTTCTCTGACACACAGCTCTGTATAAATCCAGCTCTTCATTTCCTTTCCTCCCCTGATGTTAGAGATACCTTTAAAAAGGGGAATGACTTTTTTTTTCTAGACTCAAAGATTTGATCCAAATTAATTTCCATTTTGTTTTTTTATCTTAATGAAAAGAAATATTTGTTACAATTCAGATGAAACTGACTCTTTTTTTCCAGCAATAAAAAAGGTACACATGGCAATAATTGATGCTTCCTAGCCCTGTGGAGAAAAGAAGAAAAAGAAAACTGCTTTAACAACAGCAACACTATTTACAGTTTGAAACAACTTTTCTTCCTCAGTGTTATTCATGTTTTGTCGCAGGGTGAAACTTCTGCACTATTCACTAACTCAAACTGAAGTCCACAGCAGAAGACAACCATGAGTCAAACGCCCTTAACACCATTTGTCAGCGCTCAGAGAACTTTTTGTAGTCAAGTATGAGTTGAAACACAAACTACATTTCTTAAGATACTGTCATCACTCTTTTGACAGTTAACAGATTGAAACCCCCTGTTTTTTCCTAAGACAAAGTAACTTTTCCTCAGAACCATGTGTTAAATCACCGGTTTGGTCTAAGGAAACCTCCATCTTGCATTAAAGGAAATACCAAGTGGAAAATGAAGATGAAGGGCTTTCAAGAATTGCAGCAAGATCTTGCCAAACATTTCTCTGTTCTGGGCTATTTTAGTATTCAGCATTTTCTAAGGGCATTTACTGTTCCTCTAGTCATCTAAAAACTGAGGTTGGATGGTCTATTGAAATTTTGGCCCCTGAAGTAACCAAGGCCCCAGTTTTTACTTAAAAAAAAAGTCAGCAAAGAAAAAAAAAAAATTACAATCACAGGTAGCATCTTTTCCCTGTGACTACAGCTACAATAATCACAATAAAAGCTGTGACTGCAGCTACAATAATCACAGCCACCTCAACAGCTGCCTCCAGCAGTGGCCTTCACCTTTTCCTAGAGACCACAAGCCCATTATTCATCCAGATGTTCTTCCTTATGAAACTGCTTTAGGTGAGATGAATGGCTTCCTTGGGCCTGGCAGGACAGACATCACAAAGAACTATGAAAGAGCCTGAGAACACTGGTTTTAAAGGCAGAGGGAAGTCAGAAGTCATGCAGTTTAGCTACAGCACAAAAGATCACAAAACTAACAACCTGCTAGAAATTATGAATGCTGTGCTCCAGCTGGGGATGTACCTTCCCTTCCTCCAAAGTAACATCCCCTTTCTGTCTACCCTTCACTTCTGAACAGCCATCTGGATGCAAAACCATGATTCGCTTACTGGCTTAGTTATAATTACCCTGAAACTTGCTGACAATTACTGCATCGGCAGCTCGATGCAGCTCACAATCAAAAAGAGCTGAACTGCCCTCTCCTGGGAGCAGTGCAATCAGCAGGGCAGCCTCTAACAGACAAATGCATCATTAGCAGGTGGAGAAAGCTGTTGAAATGGGAAATGAATGCATCATGCAGCCTCCTCCAGATGGACTGCCCGGCTTTTCAATTTACAGTTTCACTAAAATTGGACTTTGTGTTTTGGATTCAACTTAAACAGCATTTCTGCTGCAGTCTTCAGAAACGGATCTTTTTGCATCAATTTCTTCACAGGTTTACAGTGATAGGAACCTACATGTATTTTTAGATTAAATCAATAGGACAAAGATTAAGTGGATGCTGTGCCAGAACAAGAGCATACAGAGGAGTTCAGTAAGACTGACACAGCACAGCCTGAACAGGTAACTGGTACTGGACATAGCAGAAGCTTGTCTGCACTTAGAATTTTTCCATATCTCCTCTTAGTTTACTAGAAAGTAAAAGGGTCCCAGGTCTATAAGCAATGAGGGAATCAGTCTGCAGCTATAACCCAGAACACAGTGAAAACTCATGGAAACTGACTGAAAACAAAGAGAGCTTTCATTGTTACATGTTTTTACAATACCAGACTTGAAGCAAAGGTGTGGTAGCTGGAGGACGGGTAAGGGACAGTATCATACAACTTCAGACATCATCAGCCTGCCCTTTCAGGTCCTTGCTCTCCATTCACAAGACATTAGTGTAGAAGAAAGTGAGAAGTTAGGTTACAAATTATGCAGGATATATATACACATAGGTTTGAGGTTTTTAACATACATATATATATATGTATATATGAAATGTTTTTACAGTAGTTCTAGCAGTAAGAAGCTGGAATTGCCAGGAATGCTTCTCCACTAAGTTATTGACAGAAATCATAAGGTGGGTGATTTCTGCAATTTAAGGAGTGGGAAAAGACAGTCATTATGGTAATTAGAAAGAGTTCTAGGTAAAACAAAGCCTACCAGGAATTAGATGGGTATGTGCTTTTAAGATTTAAAAAAAAAAAGTATGTAATTGCCTGCCATAGCCTCAGATAGTTTTGCTTCTTTGGGGGAAATCTTGTTCTCTTTTAACTACAAAGCTACATTTCGCCATTAGCTTGTTGTTCTTCTGCAGGCATTCGGGATAAGGATGACCAGGTGAATCACTTGTTGAATATTCCTGCAGCCATATGGCACATACAGGAAATCCATTAGAATTAATATTTTTTTACATGGTTATTCATTTGAGCAAGTCCTCCCTTCACAGTGCTGCTGTTGTTCTCTTAACGTAATAAACCTGATAAACTACTCTTTTCTTCAATGTTCCATAAGCAAGTAACATAAAGACTCAACACTGTTACATTAAAACACTGGCTCATTGCAAAGAAAACACCATATTTTTAAACACATTTCCATCAACAACAGATGCCTCTCCGCATTTTAGAATCTTCAGATGCCATTTTTAAGTAAGGAAAAAAATAACCAAGTCAGCCACCACTTGTGATTATTAAAAATTCATTTGTTTCTGACTACTTACTGCTCCCACATAACTTTGGGAGATACTGCCATTCATTTCCTGACTAATCGTAGCTGCTTCTGGACTTCCAGTCTGCCTGGGGTCTTTGGCAGGGCTCTTGATGAGATTCACACACAAATGGGTGAGTATTTTGCGTGTAACTGGATACAATAGCTAGATTCTCACTTAGATTGAAGCCAGAGTCACTCTGTTGAGTACAACTCAAGCAAAGCCAGTTGGCACCTGCTGAGAATCTCCTGAGATTCCCATGTAAGACTTTCTCATTTTCATTTGATTCCATCTGAATTATTTTTTTCCAAAGAACAAGTGGGGTTTTTACTGTGGCTTGATCATTATGATGTTCACTAAGATTTTAGATACACAGGCTTGTTTGGAAAAATTTTAGTATGCTAAAAGTAGTAACTTAGTATTTATTTTGTAGGTATAATTTTTTTAAAGGAATACATGTAAGCTGTGGGAGGGAGTCAGTGATGATCACATCAAGAGCCTGACCTCCTTTCCAGGACCAGGATCTCTGACAGACATAGGTCATGCTTACAGGACCAAGGGGCCACAGCAAGTTCCAGCCCCTTCCTTTAATATTCTCTTTGCTCCCTCTTCTCCTCCCCAGGCTGGCATCCTCTCCTAACTAGCCAGTATAGTCCCGTACTGACCCTTACTCTCATAAGAAGGGGAAAGGATAGACAAAAGGGCACCGAGCTGGCCACGTGAGCTAGAAAGCAGATGCAGAAATGGCAGAAGAACCTGAAGACTATGAAGACTTAAAAAAAAAGGGATCTTATCGTTCCTGTCAGTGGTGGATGGGATGAGGTGCTGCTTATAGGAGCAAGTGGGAAGAACAACCAAAATAAAACAGTTAACTCCCTATGGACTTCAGCGAAGTAGATAAACCTGTCTCCTCCAAATCTTGCCCAAAACAGCCTTGGTGGCTAGGAAGCCTTTCAAGGAGCAAAGCACTAGCAGCAGGTGGTGCCATCTGTCCCAGTCTAATTCCTGCTTGCTCAAACAATGACCCAGTTAGTAAGGAAAAACAAAAAAACATTAAAAAACCCTCAAAAAAACAATCCACAACTGCCTAATAGCCAGGGAATGGGGGAGCTAGAGGCAAGGAAGCAGAACGCTAATTTAACTAAATAAAATAGAATTAATTTTTAGTTTGGTTTTCTTTTTAAATATGACTGCTAAATTAAGCCTTCTCTACACAGTCTATTCCTTTGTCTCTGTGCCTGCAGATGAATGATTAGATAGAAAGTCAAACTACAACATGGTTTTACCAGTAATACTGCTCCTCCTTTGGTGTGAGAAGATAGTGGAGGCTGGAGAAGGACCACAGCCCCATGATGCGTTTCTTCCAGCTTTTCCGCTCTGCACTGGAGGGAATGTAACTTCAGAAATAATCACCTGAACATCCTTTGTGTTCCACACCCATGTGTGCAGGCTGGTCTCCACTAGCCAAAATCGGCCCATACACACTTCAAAAATACATTTTTTTTTTAACTTTGCATGCAGTGTGAGTGGGAGCATCCATGAGAAGCATGGTATGAGCTTGCTTGCTTGCTTCCTTCCTGTGCAGCTCTGGTTAGATCAGCAGACATCAGAGCAGGGTTCTTCCCAGTCACACCAAGCACCATGCTGCGCGGGGAGACCAGTTCTCACCTCTCCTTCTGTTGCTTGAAAGTCAATGCAAGTATCAACAACACCTGACCCGAAATACAAAGGCTCAGGTCATCTTGGGAGAGGCCACATCACATCCTCCCCTACAGTGCTTCACTGTTTTCGCTATCTTGCGCTTCCCACCATGCTGCCACTGCCATGGAAAATGGGTAGGCAGTGCCTGGCTGTCCTGGTTCGAGTGAGAACAGAACTAATTCTGTTCAGTGATTTTACTTTTCAGCTCAGTTCTTCTAACTAACTGCACTTTCTGAAG
>JANHFX010026527.1:12356-26678 GCA_027560015.1 Chloroceryle amazona | reverse complement strand
ACGTCACTTCCGTCTGCTTGCATCATAACTAAGCGCTGCTGGCTATCAGGCTGTAGGGAGAGGGGTCCTAGCTTCCCATACATCGCGATATCTTCTGGCCGCCAGGCCCTAGCCAGCAACATATCCCCCCTCCCTATGTTCTATACTTTATAATAATCTTAAAATATATATATATATATCATAAGCTTGAGCCAGCAACAACTCCCCCATGCACATTTACTAGATAGGCAGAACTGGAGTTATTCTTCCTGCAAAGAGGATAGAGATAGCACATCAGCAGCCACCAATAGACACAATCACAAGTGTCCGTGTTCAAGTAACAAACAGCACATGTTCAACAGCCTCTAGCAACATGTCAGGCCAGCAAAGACTCTGAATTCCCTCTGGAAATCAGGCAAAAGTTGATATTCTTCCTCAGTCTGGAAGCCCCTGAAGAAGCCCACTGAAGCCTGCTTTATGTCCACCGTGGATTCAAAGCTCACGAGAAGGCAGAGCCTTTGATTTCAGAGGTTACAGGAAAGATGACAACTTCAGTCCATAGGTTCCCTTCCTGCCACACTGATGAGCTGATTTGGTGTTGACTCAGGGGAACAGCAAGCAGCTACTGAGCTAACAGATACATTTTATCTGCTGTTCTTTCATCTGCACCTTAGGATTTAAATGTGGAAGGGGAGAGACCCACAGTGTCTGCAGCTTACCTCAGGAGCTGAGAAGCTAAATTAATTCTTTTTAATGTCAAAATATTATGTTGTGATTCAAGTTAGAAAAAGATTTGCACATGGCTACTCCAATCTGAAGTGATTTAGTCTTTTCTAGTAGTAAGGAATCTGTTGTGTGGACTCACACTTCGGCATTCACACAAATCATTCCCAGCATCGTAAATCCCACCATGCTGTCTCTTTCCACCCTTCCTTGCTCCCACTCTCACAAACATGCCAAAATCATTAATTTCAATGTGAGAATGTAGGTTCCCTCTGCTTTTTAATTCTGGTTTTCTGTGTTCTGTACAATACACCAGGCAGCACCATCTAACCAAATCAGGCAGCTCCTGAACGTTTCTTTATCTGTTCTGATGCCAAACCCCGTGGCTGCAGATCTGAGTACACCCTCCTGCTATCAGGCCCATGCTGACTGCTTACCTGTTGAGAAGAGAATTACCAGATACAGCAAAAAGCAACTGTTGTACAAAGTGGTTTTACAAGTATATTGCAAGCTCTAACTCTCTGCCATGTGCATCGGGAAAAATGCTTACACTTTGCTGCACGTGTAACCCTTCAGCCATGAAATATAAGGCTGATGGCTGACTGGCACAAAGAAATGACAGCCGCAGACAACTGAGGAATACAATAGTTGCACAGAAACTACAGAACCCTCTGGCAGATCAGGGAGTGTGAGCTGACCATCAAACCCCCTCCCACCCACCCTGAAGAGGACAATGCATGTCGAGGGATTCACACGAGCTTGGTTACTTCAAGGAGTGCACTGAATAGTGATTGTAAGGTATCATGCAAATAAAAAAATCACTTTGTTATGTTTGAAAAGTAATTTTAAAAAGTTGTGGTGCCTTGGCATCTGTCCTCTACAGCCTGTTTTTGGCCTGTAGTACAAAATTTTCCACTGTAACATTTCCCAATGAGCATTTCTTACCAATACAATAACAAAAAGTTGGGTTAAATATTGAATGTGATTTTCAATACACAAATACCTAGGCTGCTGAGCAGAGGCCATTTTTCTTACATTATTCTACAAGGAATTTTCTTAGAAACCCCTTTGGCTTTCAGATTTAAGGCATAAAGCACTGTTCTTCCTGCTTGCAGCCAAGAAGGCTGAGCTGAAGTCTGTCTGCGTCTAATTTGATTTTAGGATTTTTACATATTTGATTATTTACTGTAACAAGGGATAGATGTTCAGACAGATCCATTTTTCAGACAAATCAAACATCTTGAAGACATCTCTAGCTACCTGGAATAATTAAATTAAAATGCTCTCTAAAAGCAGGGGTCAATGATACCAAGCTACACCATTACAGCATTTCATAGATAACTTGGCTGAATACAGAAATGTCATGTTTTTTCCATTGCAGCACTCCCTGACTGTCTCTGGGTGATGCTTTCTATGAATTTTTAGTACCAGGAGCCTTTCCACTCTCTCTCAAGGTCACAGCGTTATGTACTCTGACGCCTCTCACAGTTCTCTACATTTTTCAGTTTCTGCTCATTAGTGGAAGCTGGCAAACACAACAATTTATACTTCAGATATAATGCTGGAAGTCCAAGTAGCTCAGTTCTAGATAGAGAAAAATCTCCCCAACTACTACTATTGCTAATACACCCAAAAACTGCTCATGGAAGGAGCTGAAAGAAAAAATGCAGGATTTACAGACTTTGGCCTCTCCTTTTAACCGACTCAGTTTCCTAAAGAAACACAGGAGAAATAAATACCAACATTTTGCAGGGAGTGTGCAGAAGTGGCTGTGCAGTATCCTGAGCCAATATGGCACACTAAAATGTAAGAATTTAGCACTAATTCCATTGCAATTTAAAGCCGTTTACAGTGTAAGGACCCTGCAGAGTTCTGGGTGATTCCCTGGTGGTTAGCACTGTCTGGCCCCCACTGCAAAGGTAACTGAAAGTGTTCAGCAATAAGAATGACAGTCTGGAAATCAGACACACAAGGAAAGCTCAGTTCAGACCTACATGTACACAGCAGTTCTTGGTGAGCTGCATGTCACCAACCCCCTGCTTTCTTTCAGATGAACCCTTTAAGTAATAGGTATTGTACCCTGGGGTCCCTGTGCTTTAGGCTTGTTGAATAAACTCAGGCATTTGGATTTCAGCTACCTGTTCATCCTTCCCAGACACTTCTGGCATCACTGCAGCAGCTACAGCTTCTTTCCATCACTCCGATAGGGAGCCTTTAGAGAACACCTTCCATGAGCCCAACCAGCTCACTGAGCACTAGGTTTTTAGTTAGTTAATGAAGAGAGTAAAACATCCAAACAAATGCACAAGTGCATACTTTGGTTTTACTCAGAACCTTTTTCTTCTTTACCTGACACATTTCAGTTTCTGAAAGCCTTTCCTATTTCTCAGGTTTCTCCAGTGCTATCTCCAAGCACTGCTGCATGTTTCTGCTTATGTCATCTGTATTTCTGGGTAAAATCTTTTTCATAAACCAGATACTTTTGAGACCATTTCCTTAATTCTGCCAGACTGACAATTATATCCATCCATCTACTGGCTGTTCTCACAGTCTCTGAAGTATTTTCTTTAGGGCTGTCACATCTCTCTATTTTCCATGAATAACAGCCTGTTCTGAGTCCATCCAGTCTAAAAATCTGTTAAAGTTACAGATTACCCCCAAATTCTTTGTAACATAGACAGCTTTCTTCAGCAAATGTATTATCTGGCAAAGCCAAATAGCAATGTGGCACAGACCTTTCGCTGTCATCATCCATCCTTGAACTTTCTTTGTATTATGAAGTTACTGGTAAGCAAGACTCTTCCGCAGAGTAAAACAAGAGCAGCAAGAACTTCCAATAGTAGCATAAGACTTTATCTGACAATGAGTAATTTCACCCCTTTGGGAACACATGGGACAATACCATGCAATAAGTACAGTAAGTTCATGGTTTGCATCTGTAATGCAGCAGCAAGATGTCAAAGCTTTAGGTAACAAAGAGACATAAAAGAAGAGCTCTCTATAAACAAAATTTCTGAAATTACCCTAATGCTTCATTATGTGACTGTGCTGGAAACAGTTACAGAGATACCCTTTTTGCTGTGTAATAGGATTTATACCTGCAGCAAGCCAAACAGTACCCATATGCCTCTGCTTCTTCCTAATGATTTCTGCTAGGGCAGCCCTGGAGATTTTTGTTCAGAGTAAGGCCCTCTCACAATCAGTTTTATCCTGATCCTTAACAGACACTGATCTCCCAGCCTAAACCTGAAGTCCTCAAGCATCTTGCTACAAGGCTGAAATCAAATGTGAATGGTGGGTGATGAAGTCGGTGAATCAAAACCTGTAATCTTTTATGAAACATCAAGTCATCTCTGGTTTGCAGAATTGTCCAAAAAAAATCTGGTACAAAAAGTGAAAACATCACACATTAAAAGTGTGCAGTTATAGCTTGTTAACAAAGGTTGTTCACAGAGCTTTAAGCAGGCAACAGGCAGGAATAATTTTCTGGACAAGATAAAACATGCAAATGTGGTGGCTCACAAGTATGTTCAAAACAGCTTTTTACTATTTTTAAACAGTGTACTAACCACGTATGAAAAATTCCTGACCAAATTCTTCAAACACAAGTGACACATGAAAGCTGACACGTCTGTCCAGAGCCTGCTATAAAGGACCCACCGGAATTTACCAGCCCTGTTTCCTGTGTTACTACCACAACAAAACCATCTGAGAAGCCAAATGCAAATTTCAGCAACCAGCGCCAATCCTCCTCCTGTGCACTCTGGGATACATAACTTGTGTTTGCTTGTAAAACTTTGAAGCAAAAGCTGGTTCTTTTCCTCTTAATTTTCACATAGTAGAATAAGGTACAGAAATGTTGATTCTAACAATTGCCATAAAGCAATTAAAATTCTGTCATGAATTCCTTCAATCTTTTTACTGTAGTAAATCTACTACAATCAGCTCTGAAGTCTTCATGAGTCTGCCTATGACCATTAACAAATCTCAGGAATACTGAAACTAATCCCAGCAGAGACACACTTCTTTTGTTGCCTCGAATGTCAGAGACATCGCTCTCCTCAGAGCAGAGATACTGAGTTGAACCAAAACCACTGCAGCATGAGCCCCATATAATGAACAAAAGTTAAGGTAGGCACTTCTTGGGTTTTTATTCTCTTCTCCTCATTCAAAGTTGACCCTAAGTAGTGGGACCTGTTCCAGAGATGGACAGGCCCATTACTGTCTGCCTCCATTACAATGTCACCCTTATAGGCACCTGATAGGAGGACATGGCTGTATTTACTAGTGGTTCCTCAGATTAAAAAATTAAGACATTCTCTTTATATCCAATGCAAAGCAGTGGTTCACAACTCTGGATAGGGAAAGGCAGGGTCCAATATATTTAATATCACATTATCAGGTGTGTAGTGCTTGGCATCGCACATTTGTTTCCTTCGTACCGATTATTCATCCTGTGGTTGATGATCGGCCCTTTCAGCAGGAGTATCAAGAGCTGCTCAGGAGCCATCGTGTCACCACCCAACATGCACAGCACCATGCACCCACAGCACCCACTCCAGGAATATGACAGACAACACAGAGATTGGTTTTGTGAGTTCTGCCCAAGGCAGGTTTTCACTTACTAATATCTGCACAGGTTTTATGTGACTTTTTACTTAAGAATACAATAAAAGTAGTTACCATAGTAATTTCCACATCACTTAATACTCATGATACCTCTGAATGTCAGAGCACATTTTTATAGAAATTCTTACCAATACACCATGTGAACTTTCTGGTTTTTAGATGGAAGGAAGGTTTTTGGAGGAAGAGAGACATCTTACGTTTCCTGAGATTTTGGAATCCTGTTGAGAAGTGGTGCCTTTGTTTCAAGGGGGAGCACTGAATATTAGCAGAGCAGAAACTTAATGCGTTTCAGAGGAGATAGAATAAAGTGGCTCATTGTAGAAGTATTCACCATCCACAAAGATGATGGGAAAATGTCTGCCAAAAAAGAAGCCTCTTGCTCCATCAAAGATACAACATTCTTAAAGAGAAGTTTTGTTTCCATGGTGACTGAATTTGGAGTAAGAACATCCCCTGCACCCGACATTGCTAAATCAAAAACCCAGTTGCTTTTGTTCATGCAGAGAGCTGGGTTTTTAACCCTGCCTCATCCAAACAAACATTTAATTAGTATTTTGCTCTCCCATTTTGCTGTGTACGGCTTCTCTTTGTAAATGAAGCAGGAAACAGCAAGAAGGTACAACTAAATATGAGAAACCTGATCATGCAGTCTTAATAATTAGAAATAGCTCTAGTTTTCAATAACATACCATTTCTAAAAACAAACACCACCACCCTCAAAAAAAAAAAACAACCAACTTAAAAATTTCAGCAACAAGATGTCCATTAAAGACAATTACCAATTATGCATAGGCTGATGATTTACAAGTTGTTCTTTGCTTTCCTCACCTCTCAGATATAAAAGCTAACCCTTCCCTCATATTATCAATCTCACACTTTTCTAAAGAATGGGGAAAAAAGGATTCTCCACAGCCAGCTTTAAAGGGACAGCTACCTGGAACACAGTCAAACATAGGAAAGGGTAACTCAGACTTGAAAGTCCTCAACAGTCACATTTTGATCAGTTGTCCACCTGTTTAAAATTCTGATCTCACCTCTAACACAAAAACTGGCAATGGCTCCACTCACAGAACTGCTGTTCATACTAATACCAGGCACTGGACTTGAGACAAAGGTTAGTTTCAGTAGCTCATATTATGCATTGCCAAGGCACTGCATGATGCAGAAGATTGTGTGAAGTCAGCAAGAGGTGAAACAGGAAACCATAGCTTTGTGTTGGGGTAGTACCAATAGGCTGACAGGGTTGTGGCTTTTCAACACTGCATAGCTAGATGACAATGAGAAAAATGGTTGAATCCTTTGCTGTTCTGGGGATACATCTCTGATGACTTCACATGTAGCACATCATACAACACCAAGTTAGGTGTTGATCTGCTTGAAGGTAGGCATACTCTTCAGGGAGGTCTGGAGAGGCTGGATCTATGGGCCATGGCCAATGGTATGAGGTTCAAGAAGGCCAAGTGTTGGGTTCTACACTTGGGTCACAAGCACCCCACACAATGCCCCAGGCTTGGGGAAGAGTGGCTGGAAAGCTGTCTGGTGGAAAATGAGCTTGGGGGTTCTGGTTGACAGACAGCTGAATATGAGTTAGCACATGCCCAGGTAGCCAAGAAGGTTAATGGCATCCTGGCTTGTATCAGAAATAGCATGGCCAGCAGGACAGGATTGTCCCCCTACACTCAGCAGTGGTGAGGCTGCCCCTTAAATCCTGGATTGAGTTTCAGACCCTTCATTCCCAGAAGGACATTGAGGGGCTGGAGCATGTCCAAACAGCTGATGGAACTGGGGTTGTTTAGCCTGGAGGAGGCTCAGGGAAGACCTTCTTGCTCTAAACAACTCCCTGAAAGGAGGTTGGAGCCCGGTGAGGGTCAGTCTCTTCTCCCAAGTAACAAACAATAGGACAGAAGGAAACATCCTCAAGTTGCACCAGGGGAGGTTTAGGTTGGACATTACAAAATATTTCTTCCCTGAAAGGGTTGTCAAGCCCTGCCCCAGGCTGCCCGGGGAAGTGGTGGAGTGCCTATCCCTGAAGGGATTTAAAAGCCATGTGGTGCTGAGGGACATGGTTTAGTGGTGACCTGGCAGTGTCGAATTAACAGTTGGATTTCATGATCTTAAAAGTCTCTTCCAAACAAAACGATTCTATGAGTCTATGATTTTTTGCCACCGAAACTGAAGGGCGAATTTTAGCACTTGGGTTTTGGCTACAGTCACTGAAAGCAAAATCTAACACAGCCACTGAAGCCACTAAAGCTACCAGCATCTTCTGGTAGCTACAAATGATCTATTGTCACATGCAAGTTATGGGAGCTGTATAGAAAGGAAAAAAAGTCAATAACAGCTCAAAACTAAAATATAAATAAATTGTGCCTGAGATTCACAAACTGGAGTTAAGTTACAGGGTACTTGACAGAGTTAGTTGCTCTAGCATTTCTGGCCAACATTTGCCAAGTTGCACAATTCTCAGCAGAGAGGAATTTACTTTTTCCAGCAAGCAAAATGCCTCAGTACTTCTTTCTATAGAAAAGAATGACATCTGCAAGCAAGAAACCTAGTAAAACAATGGACATTGGATGTTTCCATTTAAATGTATCAGAAGGTCAGTTGTCATTATCCAAGTTGCCCAACACTTTCCAGTATAAGGCCCTTTGTTATTCATGCCATTGCCAAGCTGTAGGCTGAAAGTTTACACGCTGCGAGTACAACTCTAGCAAATTATTTTTTTTTTTTAATTTCAGCTAAAGCAATACAGCAACTTCTGAATTAAAATGAAGAAACAGTACACTGCTTTGCCCATAATAAAAAGCTTTCAACCTTCACCTCGTTTGGCTCTATCCATCCTGCAATTGAAAAATCAACTCAAAGCTTTGGCAACTAGCAGCACCAGAGCAAGAACATTTTTCTGCCATGCCCAGGAAAATTCACACAAATTTAGCCACTTTACCAGCTTTGAAAAATAAAACCTCAACTGCTATTTGCCTATAAAAATAAGTACTCAAGATCCTTCTCCTAAACTGTAGCACTCTACACTTTGGCCTTAGAATGTAATGTTTTGTTGCCTACTGTCAAAAGCATTGTCCAAAGTCCCATGTTACATGCAACCAAGCAGGCAGAAGCCTAAGGCTGAATAAAACATATCTCTTTCAGATGCCTTGGCTCTGACTGCTTCTTGAACAGCACGTTGCCCCATCAATAATTCTCACTAGAGTGACTGCACAAACAAATAAAAAAGGCACAAAAGCCATCAAGCCAAATTAATTTGGAAATTCAAAAGGCTCTTCATCAGGGAATTTTTCGCATCCAGTTTCAGCAGAGCCTGCCATACAAGAAACAACTGGAACCGTATTTTTATTTGGAGCAAAGCAAAAACAAGTCTTTCAATTACCTCTGTCTACAAAAGCCGATGCTTTAAGTCTCTCCAAAAAAATAATTTTCTCCTACATTTATTGAGTTAAATGAACTGTTTTAACTCAAATGTTATCTGCACACCAGCCTGTTTAGTAAGTCAAATCTTCCAATATCAACAGTTTAATTTTTCAGAAATCATGATGATGAATGGGACTCCTCTCACGTCATTTAATGACCGGACTCTTACAAGGTGGAACGAAGTAGTCTCTAGAATTTCCTGTCTTTCTCAGCTGGCTACTGAATGTAGCCAAGACTAGACAATTTCTAGGCAGCAAAAGCTAGATTAAATGCGTCCTAACCAAAGATTAATTTTATTAAAACCACTGGATATCAACTACTTCTGCTCCCAAAAGAAGGACCTGCAGGATGAAAGCTTGGCTCTCCTCACTTCTGCATGTGCTCGCGGCTGTGTGTCAAGGATTCCAGCTGCAAGCATCAGCTTGACTTGTGTTGCTTTCATCATACTTTAAAGTCTTTTCTTTAAAACTGCAACATTAAAAACTTATAAATACAGCAACAATTTATGAGTGCTGAGAAGCATTTCTGGATTGCACAGTCAATGACTGGAAGGAAACGTTCTCACCATGCCTCAAAGGGAAGAAAGGTTCCAGGGTGGGAATATGACCCTCTTACAAGCCTCAGCCACGACTGCCATCTGTAAGAAAAAATAAAAGAAAGGAAGTGAATAAAACCTCTTCCTTTAGATAGGCCACTAATGTGCAAACATGTGCCATGTCCCCACTACAGGGGAGGAAAACCAATCCATCCCACTGGTTTGTGTTGGCAAGCAGTGAATTTTGCCTCTAATTCCTACCAAGGGAGTTCAGGTTCTTCTGTCTCACAGCCCCTTTCTTTGATCATGCTACTTGAGCTCCTTATGGCTGCCCATTTTAAAATGAAAGTTGAACCCTTTGTTTTATACTGCAAGTCAAATAGTCCTATATAAGGGGACTATGCTGATAAATAAGGGGACTATGCTGATACTATTTGAGGTTGACATTGTATCTGAAGTTGCTGCTCAGATGAAAATAAACTTTGTTTTGTAACCATGATCTAGTACACACAGACAGACTAGAAGCTCAGGGTTGTCCATTTATGTCCATTTTGTCAATTTATGTTTAGTCTCATTAACTTAACAAGTAGGTGACAAAACAAATACATCTATTCAGCACAAATTGGACAGCATCCTTTTGAGCTTTCTTTCCAACTTTTGTTAAAATCCATGCACAAGGAAATGAATACATCAATCCCTAGAGCTTAACAAAGGTTTCCAATTACTGTTTTTTTTTAATCTTCAGTCTTAATATTTAAAGCTTAAGGTATTTATTGGTGGAAGAAAAAAGTTGATATTATAAAAAGGTTCAAATACGGAAGAAAATATCTGAGATCTACTGTGTATAAGCCAAGAATTTTAAAAATGAGACTGTGAGGAGAAGTGCATTGTATTTTCAAATCAACTAACCCAGTGGTCAATAGGTTATAAATTGTTAAATAAAATGGCTGGTCATACAAGCTGTCTCCATGATTTACACATTAGCATTTATGAAACAGTAAGTGTTTACTAATACACTGGAGCCTGTTACTGAAAGCACCCTTCAAAGCTTCTGACAACTGGCCTTTCAGAAGGAGGGGTAAAAGATCTCAATGGGCAGTTTGGAAACAGAGCATCATGTCACTCAGCCCTATCAAAACCCACAGACTGCAAGAAATTATATGGCTTAGTGCAGTGCCACATCTCCAGCAGCACTTCAGCCTGTCAGCATCTTGGCACAAGGAGTCAGCAATTCTGCATCAGCCATTACTTGTTTGGCAGATCCAAGAGTCTTTCCAGGCTCGGTGGTGCTCTCCATCCAGTTATTCTGATCCCCAGAGCATGACAATTTTCTGCCAGTTTTGCATAGTTTGTTGTTTCCAGAAATTCCAGTTCAGTGTTTACACGTGTTTCACAATGATCATTCCTAACAACCATTGAGAGAGACAACATTATCATGTTTTAATTTCCTATGTACTGTTGGCTGAGACTACATAGAAAGTTGTGAGTGCCAGATGGTCCCTTTTTTTTTTTAAATTTTATTTATTCTTTCAGAATCTTTATAGAGCCATAGGCACTTTGCACATTTTACCCTTTAAAATCATAAATGCTTTGCCATCACCCCTAAAATTCTGCCAGTTGCCTTGGCTATTATCTTTGCTATATCATCAGTTGACAGTCAGCATCACAGGCTTGCCAGCACCATGACTGAAATACAGTTAAGAGAACTGCAGACCCCAAACTGCAAACACCTCTTAAACAAACTGACTGTCAAGAAAAGCATGATTGGTGGGCAACAATAGTTTTTACTGGGAAATCCTCTCATCCTTGGACACTGAAAGTCAAATATGCAAAGCACAACACAATCAGCAGAGTTTACTTTGTCGTGGCTCAGATAATGACTTCAAATACTTCATAGAGACAAGCAGAAAATTTGAGAGCTACTATTTTTATTTCTCTTGTTAGCTCTAACTCGTCTGACTCAAGATGAGTTACTTATGTCAATCATTAGCAAACAGTGGAAGGACCATCAGGTAGAAATGACTGTCTTGGTAACAGACAGGAAATGCCGATGGATTTCGATCTTTCTTTGAAGTATGCCTATGAAGAAAGACTCTGTCAACAACCAAACAGTAATTATGAAAAAAAAAAATATCAAAAAAAGTTATGACAAAGCCATTCAAATGTACAGCTCCAAAATGGCAAGTGTGGAAGTAGATACTTGAGAGTTTTTCTGAGCAGAGATGGGCTGGAGGACTTCGCTGAGGCAGGCTCCACCTCCTCACCCAAGAATAATGGACATTGTTTACTAGTCTTTTAATTTCAGGATTCCTGCAACAGATCCTACAACACAAAGGAAAAGCTGCTTTCCAGCCAGTCACAGATCTAGCCAATGTGAAAGCGGGATCCTTACCATCTGTTACCTGGAAGCAGTTCAACATGCCTCATTTCTGCAAGAAAAACAATGAAGGCAACCATTATGTTACTCACAGTTATATTTAACAACAAAACTCCTAAAATCTCACTTTACTCCCAGTTCCAGGCTTTTGAGAGCCCATTGTCAGAGCTGTCTCTCCTCCCAAGCACAACTTGCTCCGGAACTGTCCCCATCCTCTCGGTGTCCAGACCTTCTTCATCCTGCCATCTCTGATCCCAAACACTGTCTGCGTGTTTATCTGGGGGCAATTAGCACAGAATCCTAATCAGAAGAGAATGACAAGCATTCCAGTATTATGAAACATTTCCAGTTATTTTATTGGGGATTTTATTTTCACTTTTGCTTCTTTCCTTTGTTTTGGCATTTATTATTACATTACAAAAAAGTAAATCTAATGTCACAGAAAAAGCTGATGGCTTCTTCTATGAGAGCTGCAGCCATGGAGAGATTCTGGTTTTATTATTCATCATGCCATTCAGGTTCTTCCTTGTCACCTGTGTTGTTCAACTCACTTTACTGTACTGTGCATTTACCTAACAGTCAACCAACAGAATCACTTCTCTGCTGTAAGACAAAGCAATGCTATAACACAGGCCACTCAGGTGAAGGAAGAGCTTCCACTTTGTTTATATGGAACATGGTAATTTGCAACAGCCTTAGCACGTGAAATATTCTGGATCAGATAACAATCATCAGCCTACACTCCTCAGAGGCCAATAACTCTTGTTCAGCATCTCACCTAAGAAGAAAGCTTGGCTATCTGAAAAAAGTGCTAATTAACTCAACTCCATTTTTTAAAAACAGTATCTGCACAGAAGAAGTTGGCAAATGTTATTTTCTTAGGCATTTAGTTTATTTGAACAAAACACTGCATTTTAGCTTTAATTACCAGCTATACTCCAGTTTGCCAGGGAACTACAAATCTGCAGCACAGAAGTAGCCATATTGGCTGAACTCTCTTCCCCTCTTCCACCACCCACCACACCTCCTTTTTTTTTTGTTTGTTTGTTTGTTTCTGTTTTGGATGTCCCAAAAGTCAGCTGTTTGACCGGTCTTTTCTCCAGTTGAGAGCCATATTGGATATAGCTTTACAGTACAACTGCAAATCCACTGCCTGGGGAAGCTGCTAATCCAGAGCCCTGCAGATGTATCATAATCTGAATTAACATTTCTGGAACTGTTGAAGATGTAGAAATGTTATTACTCATTTGATAGATGATTGGCAGGAGTTTTCCAGTTAGGCAAACTCAAAGCACCACGTAGCTGTTATTTCCTAGACTTTTTACATAAACATTGCTGGGAAGAGCAGAGAGGTAGGACAGAGAACAATTGCTTCCCTGCTCAAACCACACCCTCACAGGTGGGTACCTGGGTTGCTGAGGAGAAAGACTTTTTTTTTTTTATGTAAAGCCATCACTCCAGAGACTCTCACTGTAAGCACTGAGCAGCTGCATAGAGATTACCACACTTAAAAAGTCACAGAGAACAGAGCTAAGAATCTCTTTTTGTTGTACACAGGAAGGATGTTTTGGGGGCAGTTTTTTTCTAGACAAGCTGCAGTTGAGCCTGGGTGTAATTTACTCAGGCAACCTGAAAACATCCTTCAGTTGGTACGTGAGGAGTGGCAGAAGAGTGCAAGTAAATTCCCCTGTTTTGGAGCCCATAGGGTGATGACTAAGATTTCTTCCTCTGTTTCATCTCTATGGCTCTGGGAGGAGACGAGACTGGCATAAGATAATGGTACAAGTCTCAGAAACATGGGCAAAGTGCTCGTTGTTTCATAAGACAGTTCCCAGCACTGCAGGGTGTCAGCACTTCCCCGTCTCATCTGCTGAAGGATACCCAGCATGGGATTCCTGAGAATCTCTTAATTCAGCTCCTGGATCGTATTGCCACCACAATGGAAAATTAATTAAGGCAATACTCAAAATTACAGAACACACACAAAAAAAAAATCTACATTACTATTATTACAGTGCACTTGGTTTTTCTCTTTCAAAAATCCCTAGGTACTCCATGGGCATCAAGTCTGTGAGCTTTCCTACTGTAAGTACAGTCTAAGTAATACGGTTTTGCACACAGGGTATTTTCCACGATCCAAGGAGTTGAAGCTATCCTTGCCTCCTGGCATAGCCCAACACAAAATCCACAGCTACCAGAGCTTCAGGATGCTTGCAGTTCTCTGCAAGTGTGATACTCTGCCTTGGGGTGAGAGGTGATGTATCACACAGTTACATACTTGCCAATCAGATCTTCCCTTAGTATGGATATAAAACTGTGGGCCGAACAGACAGACCTTGGTTCTGTTCCTAATTAAAAAGGCTACTGCTCTCAGATCAGTCTCCCTCCAAGGACAAAGGGGAGGCATTGCCCCCCCAGAATGCCACGTCCCCAGTCCACACTGGGACATTTCTGTTGCACCTGCATCACGTCTGAACGCACTGTTCGCGCCTGCCCGTCTGCACAGCTCCGGCTGACAGCACAGGGGAAACGTCCAGCAGAACGGGCTGTCCCGACCTGGGGCCGAGGGCTGTCCCTGGAGGCGCGGACGCGCTCCCAGCAACGGGCCCGCGCTGCGCGGCGCCGAGTGCCCTCTAGTGACCCGCGCAGGGGT
>JANHFX010026527.1:0-12343 GCA_027560015.1 Chloroceryle amazona | reverse complement strand
TGGCTCTCTTACAATGTGCTGTTATTTTCTGCTACACTGCAGCAGCTGCGCGCTATAGTCGGGAAAAAGGAAGCTATTCCCCGGCAGCGGGAGCCACATCTCCCGACCGTAAACACGGGCACAACCAGCAGCTCTCGAAGCTCTCTGCCCACTTTGGCCGCGCTGAAATCGTTAGCGCTCCTCTTTCTAGCAAACAGTTCTCAGCAGTGAACTGAAACGTTTTCAGTCAGGTTCTGGACTTTTCTTACAGGCAGGAATTATTGCTCACCCCAATTTACCAGTTTAGACAGCTCATCTCGGGAAAGGCATTTCTGTTATAGCGTGGTGCTTCTGCTCAGAGCCTCCACCTTTGACAGCTCAGCCAGACTGTAAATCCAAATCCCCTCTGCTCATCCAAGGGGCTCTGGGTTAGTCCAACTAAATCATTGTGTGCGTTTTGATTTTTTTCCCCTTTTAGTCCCTGAACATTTCCAGGAAAAAGATAGTTTTGGATTCACCTCCTGCTTCCCCAACACCTGCATTGTGCCACAGCTATACTGGGCACTCCCACAAGCCTGACTTTTTAAGCATCTATAAAGAAAAACTGTAGTGTTAAAATAGCTGCACAAACACCTCTTGGGAGTGTTTCAAAACCACCTTTATATGTAAAATTACAGTCACAGAATGAGCTTCAGTTTTGACTATGTCAAACCTCATTATATTCTGCTCTCACAAATGGTGGAATAATTTATCTTGTCACAGTCTGATGAGACTCCAGTGCCAACATTCCCCTGACCCACATACTCCCTTGCGAGTCATTTTGAGGGAAAGATCTAAAGACCTGTATTTTTTAATTATTTTATAGCACGTGATTAAGATAACTTGCTATAAACTCTAGGGAAAATGGATACAGAAAAATTAACTCTTGAGAAAGCCACAAGCTGCTAACATGAACCCTACTCATTTCTTAAAATAAAAATAAATTAAAAAAAAAAAATCACCTGGATTTTCCTGCATAGTCTGAAAGCCAGACTGTACCATTAAATTTTTTGACTTCCTGGAAATTCACATTTGAATTTTAATTCTGTAATCAAGAAGCCAATGACTCTCATCCAAACTCAGATGACTTAAAATCCTTACTTAGACTTGGATGTGGTTAAGAATCCAAGCTGGGGCTAGGCCTTCTAGTGGACACATGGACCACTAAGTGACTCTGCTTTCTCCAAAAGTCTCATTATCGCTCTCTAGCCTTGCTTAGCTGTTGCTTTCTTCACAGGCTTGATTCTCTCCAGCAGCTGCAGATGGCTTCCCTACTGTAGGTTCAGGATGTGCACCTCTAGATACTGACTGAAGCTCACAAAAGATATCTCTGTCTTGCTCTTGGTCAAGTAACAGAGAAATGGTGGTATCTCACTATTCATTCCTGTTTCATTTATACTATTTATTCCTCTTTAAAAGAGTATCAGTGATCACTATGTCAGCACTGAGATGTCTGGACTCTGATGTTGTGGCAGAAGGCACACAGCTAGACATGCTGAGCTGCAAGGACTCGAAGAATACCTATTTTTAGAGCCCAGATGAGTTATTATTGAAAAACAAAATCCACAGGTGCTTCATAAAGTCATAGACATGACAGATACTTTATCACTAGCAGAGTTCACACATGATAAAGTAATTGATTTATCTCAGGGTAAAATGTGGTGCTTCCTTCAGAAGCAAATGACAAAAGTTAATGATACATCTTATGTTACCAAGTTATTTTGATTTTTTTTTTAATGAGTAAAGACACTTCCTCTGAATTAGTTTCATTTATAGCTTTTCAAACCAAACCAGAAAAGAATTCAAATTGTGGTTTCAGATCTCTGAAATCACACAGCTCCAAAGACAGGCAGAGCAAGCCTGAATGCACACCTTCATTGCACTGCTGAGGTAGGATAGAGCTGGAGCCAGTCTGACCACCAAAGAAAGTTAGAAAGCCTCCAAGACACTACAGTAATGCTACCAACATGACATTTCAGAAATACAGATGTTTTCTAAAGACACCACTGAATCCAAACATGCTTTGTGTCACTAAGTCTTGTAGGAGCAGTTATTTCAAAGCAGCTTGTCATCGTTTAGGAAGGGTGATTTTAATTTTCCAACTACACAGCCTGGTGTTTACAGCAAAATCCCAAAAATACCAGTCCAGTAGCCAAAAGTCCTGATCACGAGACAGTTTCCTGTGAATGACAACCCTGGCTTCTTGTGGTTGGCTCATTGCTTAAAAGAAAATGAAGGAGAACCCAAAGCAGACACATTTCCACAGAAAATATAAGAAACCTGAGCTGCTGCTGCTTCTCAGAGGTCTGGCTTTTCTAATAATCAACACACAAGACATTAACAAGAAGTGCCTCCGTCCATTGCCCCAGACTTTGCTGCTCCCTATTGTCCTTTCCTGTGCCTTCTTTGCCATCACCCTCAATCCCTTCACAGTGCTTGAACACGAACAGCAGTACCGTGTGAAACCAAGTGCTCACCATTTATTTTTTACTAATAATCCTGAATGCAACACACTGGCCCACAACCTTACCTTGGAGAGACAGGCTACAGGAGAAGGTAATGTGATGGAGTACAAAGAAATAAGTGGATGTCCTCAATTAATATGTGTAAAAAAATCCAGAGATTGTAAAGGTAGTAAAATAACGATTTATTTTACCGCTATGTACTGACTGGCAGAAAGATACAATCCATTGGCACGAAAGAATAGGAAACGATGCTGAAGAAGTGGAGGTATGCAAGGCTATCCCAAGGGAAGCTGGAGAGAAAGCTTGCTGCTTGATCTCAAAGATTTTTATTTCCAAAGATCAGGATTTCTCAGCAGACAGTAACTACAAAAAAGTACTCTCTATATTAAGCCTGCCACACTTGTTTCCATTTTATCTGTCAGGAGAAAAAAAATATCAAGTCAAAGGCTCTAGCAAACTTGTCAAAACAAGAGAATGTTCTTACATGTTAGCCTAATCAATCAGCTCCTGACACTGCAGGAAATTCAGTATTAGGTTTCACACGGCTAATAAACTTTTTTTTATATTTGACATTGATTTCTAGCTTGTACTTTTTTTTTTTTTTTTAAATTAATACCTCAGCCCAGAAAGGCAGAAGGAGTGCAAAACAAGGCAGAGAGATGAGACTCTTAGTGGACGTATTGCCTTTGATCTTGCTGATAATCCACATGGGCCCTACCCAATGAAGAAGGTGAACTCAATTGTCCAGGACAACTGGTCTTTAGTGCTGTAAAGCTTTTATAAGGCAATCTATTTTCAACTATTTTTCACAGTTAGAACGGGACATGAAAGATAATATTACAGGTGGGAGAAACATTTTTGTTTCCTTACTAATTATATATTTTTCCAAAACTGAAGGAGCTAGGTAATTCTCACCATGGTTTTGGATTTCTAATGCTTTATCAATAACTTCTGTAGGCTTTGTTCCTATGGCAGAGGAGATGGCATTCACAGAAACCATATTTGTTCAGCTCTGCAGACACTTCTGTCTAATCTGGCCTCTGCATCCCAGAAAGACGGGATGAAAGTCCTGGGCTCATCAAGACACAGGGCTCCTCATCATGTCTGTGCACCAAGACACACTGGGGACCCACTTCCACTCTTGGCAGGATGCTTCACCTGAGGCAAGTAACTCATCCTTGGCTGCTGGATTTTTTCCATCTGTATATGAAGGAAAATTACTACCTGACAGCAAGAGGGCAAATGATTAGTTAATGCTTGTGAAGTGCTAAGAATTGTTATGACAGACCTTGCTCCTGCCAAATGCAGGAAAGTCAATTAAACCACCTCAGTTCCAATCAATCCAGTAATCAGCTGTGCGAATGCTATCGCCTATCAGTTGCACATACATTTTTCACTTTAATAAAAGCATCATTTATTGGGGGGTGTGAGGGTGTGTGTAAGCTTCACGTTAGAGTGAAATTAATTTTCACACTAGTTTGACTTTATCACAAAGTGCCTACTCATCTCTAATCTTTGTTTTAGCATCAAGCTGAGCACCAGGGAAATACATATTCAGGTTAATTTCTGCAATCAGTACCTTGATGTATTTTGAACAAAAAAAAAAGTGACCGAATAATAATTAAGATGAAAAAACGTGGCTTTTTGATGAAGCAAATGGTTGGAAGTTTCTCCCAAACTACACAAAACTGTTTTGCTATGATGTTAGGCAGCTGGTGCACTGTGGCTGCTGTTTCTTGTACTAGCGGTTGTCTCATTGCTACTTCCAACCCCCCCACTTTTATTTGGTACAGTCATCTTTTGTTTATCATAGCTAAAGTACAGCGTTTTTCACAGGAATGCACTTTTGTTCTGTGTCCTGTCTTGCATAATGAGGCCTTAATATGGACTTCTATATGCTAAATATTATGTTTAACATTTTCATGTCTTCCACTATAGCCATTCTGCACTGGCTTGTACTGCTGTAAGGGAGAAATAATCAATTTTGTGCCTCCAGGGTAATTCTGGTTTTAGGGGAAGTAAGAAACTGAATTTTAAATTTGACGCCTCATAAGCCGGGCAATTTCTGCTGATTCAGGTGCGTGTGTGACAGGCAGCCACCCTGGGGAGTCCAGTGCTGATCTCATAGCTGCATGCTCCATAAGACAGAGGGGAAACACTTCTGCTTGTGTCGTACCACAGATGAGTCTTGGGACAGCTGTTCCAGAGCATGAGGATTATAGAGAGACATTGGACAGATCATGCAGATGGGCATGCAGCTCAAGTGGAATTGCTATAAAAGCTGGACTCTAGAGCCTGCAGAGACACCTTCTTTAAGAAAGCAAAACTTTGCAGCCTCTGGGTCCCTAACTCACAGTCTTGGGATATATGTTTCCAGCAGACTTTTAGCATGCTGAACAGTGGTATACAGCAAAGTCATGATAATCAGGAGTGCCTCAGGATAAAGTGGCAGCACATAAAGCTAATTCAGCTATGTTAATAGTGCCCCAGGAAACATAATACCTGTTCTGTATGTGAGTAGTAGAAAGCTTCATTAAAAGTTTGTTTTGAAGTATTTTTTCTGCTCTTTGTTCTCTCTCAATTCCTTTAAAGTTGTTGAGGTTTTTTTCCTCTTGAAAACAAATCATACTTAGAATAAAGAGACCGTTGACCTACATTCTCACAGCTCTATTATACTTAATTGTGAGGCGTGTCAAATGAAATTCAAGAGTGATCGGCACTGAGACAGGTTGTGAAAACACCCACCTCTCAAACCCCTAAGCCTCTCATTTGAAACCATTAGAATGCTCTCTTTGAAAAATCCAAGCAGGATTTTCAATGACTGAATTTTTCTTCTGAGACACACTGAAGCAAGGCTTTTCACATCTTAGAAAGTCACTTAACTCCATGGACTAACCTGAGCCAAACACAGACACATTAAAATCAGAATATAACTTGCCTAAAAACACCACCATATTCAGGGACGCTATGACTAGATTGCTGTGGTGTGACAAAGAGGCAGGAGAATGCATCAAAGCAGGAGATGCCCACACCTGCATGTTCTAAGCCAAATACTGTTAACAGATAAAATAATACTGTATTAAAGACAGTTTTGGTTATCTTGTTTATGCAGATCTAAAAGGAATGTCCCACCTGAAGGTCTCTATCTCTTGGGGAAGAGGGATAAAAGCACTTAGAAGATGCTCTTGGAATACAGACCCTAATTCTGTTTGAATTTTCTTTAGCATCCAGTCACTGATCCTTCCACTCTCCCCAGTACAGACTGTGGTGTTCAGTGCCACACGGGGCTTCTGGACACAGCTGTGTGGTCCCACGCCCATGAAAAACTCTCTGACTCTGGACAGGGGTTGTATTTACTGGTTGACGGGCAAGTGTCAGTCCCTTCCCCATTTAGGACACTGAATTACTAATGAGACACTGTAAGAGATTCTACAAGTCGCCCTTGAGCATCATTCCTGAAGTCACATTACTTGTGAGAAACAGTTTAAAACATGGGACATGCCTCACACTCAGGGAAGCGTTTGAACAGGCCCATGACCCTGCCAGGAGCCCACACCCAGACCTCTTGCACAGTCCCTCAACTGCCTGGACACACTCATTTTGCTGTGGGTTTGTTGCACAGCCAGCAAGCCTGTTTTACCCAAAATCACATTCAGAATAAGCCTCCGAGTATTACGAAGTGCCACAAATCAAGGTGAATTTGAAACCTGCGAGTAAAAAAAAAATCCATAAACCATGAATTTACCAGGTAACAAATATACCAGAAGGCAAATCTCAGATACATGCATATATACATATTTTGTGCATAGGTATGTGCAGACACAGTTTATATGCACCTCAAATAAACTGCTGTTTTTGTGGTCATTATTCTTATTTCAGTCTCAGAGATGGTTTTCACGTCTCCTTGACTGTGCACAGCTTATATTCCAAGGATTCTTGACTACTTTCAGAACAAATGCATATAAATGCAAAAAGGAGCAGGAGCAAAGACTGCTGAAAATTACTTTTAAATATCATTCTAAATAAAATCAGCTAAAAATGTATTGTAAATACATCTATTCTCATACACCATTGTTCAAAAAACACAGTTGATTTGAGAAAAAGAATGTTAGTGAAGATCAAGGAGATTCATCCAGTCTCATACAAGCTTAAAAGAGAACTATACATAGATATTATATAGATAGTAAACTACAGCTATAGATGAACAGCTTGAAGTCTTTATTCTGTTTGCTTATTTAGATAGCACTGAAAAAAAAAACAAACCAAAAAGCCCCAACAAAACAAAACACAAACCAAAACAAACAAAACCAAAATGCCCTCAACTATCTAATCTCTTGCTGTTAATACAAAAGACATTCAGAACATGCTACCGATTTCATGTTTCAGGAAGCATACCATTTCCTAGTGACATACATATATATTATTTTTCCCTTGTGCAGCACCAGAAATTCCATGAGGGAGCAAAGGTCAGCAGTAAATTTCCAAGCTCATTTTAAGAGGCTTTGTTTACCTTGCATTATTTTATTTTTCACTGTCTTTCTCAATGGTCTCTTGACTGAAACACCTAACACTTACAAGGGGGACACATTTTCTAAGAAGAAAGCAGCATACAAAAGATAACATCAAACACAATTTGGCAACTTGGTGCAAGTATTAACTCTGATATCTGATAACGTGAAAGAAAAAGGTCATTTTGTGTGATGATGCAAAGTCTTACAGTAAATACTGTCCATCAGGAATTTTTGCTCCGAGAGAGGATGGTTTAAAAAAATCACCTTGAGTTGAGCAGCAGACAGAGATGCTCTCAGCCTAGAGGAAAGTGCCACTGCCTCTGCCCTGCTTTCTCTTACTCTGGAAGATCATGAATTATCCTACAAATGTTTCATCCCATGAAACATCCTCACTCACCATTGCCACGTGGAAACCATTAATTGATAAGACATGGCTCTTAATGAGTTCCATGGTATTTACAGAGATGCTGTTCATTTGGAGTGATGTTACCTTGCAGATAGTTTTCCAGCATAAGCAGTACTGAAGCACACCAGAGCATACCTGACAATCATGATTTCTGTCACCTGATACAGTTGTACAGTAACTACCCTGAAAATTCAGGTCAAAAGTATCATTCTTGTTAGAGAGAAAACACAGCTCTGCCACAGATGAACCAAGGAACATAGTTTTAGGTTATTTTAAAGTAATACTTGTCCAACCTGTCACACATTTTCACCATATCAAAATTCACACAATCCAACCAAAAGAAACTCATCTGTCATATTCATTTCTGAAAATACAGGATATATTTTTGCTGTTCTTCAGACATACAGCATCTATAACTGAAATATTTTTTTCAGAATTTGTGTAATAATAATTCCAAACAGACTTCTCATGAGACATATTGCAGTCTTTATAAAGAAAGATTTACATAAAGGAAATAATATATCTTTAAAATAAATTCTTCACCAAATCTATTTAATCTTTCTCAATTTTTAGAGTCCTCAAAAGATCACAACAAAAAAAACTTCACGGTAAAAAGTTAATCCTAACAACAAGCTTCTCCATTCAGGATAGGACATTCCACAATAGCTACCGATCTGTTGTTGAATTCAGTTTCAAAGCATCCCATCCTGTACCTACATGTGTACCCAGCGGAGCAGCAGGGCCTCTGTGAACCTCACATACATTTTGCAGTCCTTGATTCCACTTCTGCCAAAGACAAAAGCATTGCCTTCTAAGATGAAGAGTAAATCCTCCAATCTGTGCCAGTCTAAACATACCAGATAAAAATTCCAAAACCTAACTCTGCCCAGATCTTGCTCCTGCTGGGTTTCCCTTTCAGATTTGCTAACATAGGACATTCTACTCAAATTAACAACAAAATATTGATATTTATGCAAATGAAATGTTGCAACATCACATGTGCTTCAAAAACAATAAACAGGTTTTTTTACTTTGCACCTTCTATCTCAAAGACTAGGAAAAGGATGCCTTTCAAGTAAACAAATATAATTCAAACCAAGAGATTTCATGCAGTTTGAGCTCTTTGACAACACTGTAAGGCAGCAAGTACAGTATTACAGCTAAGTCACAGGCCACTAAGACCAAGATTTTGTAGTAAAAACATTGACAGACCCTTAACTATTATAGTGTCTCCTGGCAGTGCTATAATTGGATTGAACATTAACTATTAGTCATCTTAATTAGTATACACATTCCTTGTTTAGCACAATAAAAATTACTAAGCAAGGATGCCACTTAATTAGGTGACCTGGGAATTGATGCCTACCTATATTTCACTTTTATTTTAGGTGTCCTTACCAAGATTAATCTAATATTTATAACTAAGTCTGGGTATTTCTATGGCTCTCCACTTGTACATAAAATCACCTGTTAATTTAATATATATTAAATACCTCAAGGACATTTTGGAAGTTATGCTAGTAGTTCATTTGAAACTGCGTTCCAAGGAAAGAAGTACATCACAATTTTGGAAACTCAAGGTTAATTGGATATTCTAATAAGTGTCTTACATACCATAAATTTCAAAGAAAAAAAAAAAAAGAGCATTCAGTTAAATTTCCTTATCCTTTCAGTTCTCCTGATGCTGCCTGATTGTTTCCATAGTTAAGTGTTTGGACATATTTAAAACCTCATCCCCTTGAACTATCTAATGGCTCTATTGTTGTAGGGAGAAAGGCAACATCAGATCTGAAGTCCCATTGAGCTTCACCTAACCCCACCAGTTAATTAATTAAAAACTATCTTACGTAATTAAAAACTATCTTATGTAAGTACCCTAAAATGTGAACCTGCAGCTCAGGACCTGTCTGTGGATCCATCCATTAGTGCTCCCATCTTGTTACTCAGGTTTAGGGCAGAGGGTGCATTTGCTCTACGGCCAGCAGTAAGGAAGAGGAGCAGAAATTTTGGAAGGAAGAACCCCTCTTCTTAAGGATGAGGACATAAAACCTCTACTAAAAATAATATCCTACATGCTCAGAACTGGAGCTGCATTTTCTGCTCTGCTGTGACTGGGAATTCACCTGCGCTTTCATCTTTTTGGTTTCTTGCCTTCTCCAAAATTGTTACAGGACATTCACCTAGGAAATTACTCGGTGGTACTGTACTATTTACTAGCACAAATACACTCACCAATGTGTGGCAGGATGCAGCAGCCCTTTAATAGCCTTTGATTGGCTAAGGTAGCTTCAGTTTTGAAGGTCTAACAGACCACATAAAAATGCTGTCAATTCAAATCATACGAAAATGCAATCAAAATCACTACTTCAAATACCAGTTTTTGATATCTGACACTGAGTCCTTAAACACACCAAGTCCTTTCCAGCTGCAATTTCTGCAGATTCTTTTAAGAGTAGAACTAAGTAGCCGCATCCTTTTATTAGAGATATGATTTTAAGTATGAATCTCATCCACCACCCATTTTAACACAGTGGATACTTGGTATAAGTAATCCCTGGTACTATGAAACCCTCCTGCACTTCCCAAGTACCCTAATTTCTGCAGTGCTGATAAGCCTTTGAGAACACATCTAGGATACCCAGCAAGCCACCTGGGGGCTCTGGTTTGATTGAGTTTCCATCTACACCTCAAAGTGGCAGAGCAAGGTGGTCTGTACACTTTCCCATTTCACAGGTCAACCAAGGGAGTTATTAATCTGAGACTTCTTGAAGCAAGTGGTCTAAAATGAGACCAGATGTTAGTATTGTATCATCAAAGATGGTACTGAATTTTTGTGTTCAACAGTTTTAATTGCACTAGTTTCATAGGCACATTTCTTGAAAATAAGATGTGTTCTCTTTGCCATACACAGACACACCACATACAGAAGGAGACACAGAATAAGGCAAACATTTGGGAGCCTCTAGTGTACATCTTTAACTGTACGAATGCAATAACACCACCCTTTGTTTAAGCCTGGTGTGGGCAGAGAGCCTTGCAGGCTACCCAGAGTCCAATAAAGCATACAATAGCCAGTTTTGATGCAATACAACTGCATTTTGCAATAAAACTGCTGCACAGAACAAGAGCCCACAAGAAAAATGAAGACAAAACAAAAATGTCATGACATTTGGTATAGAAACCAAACGTGTTTTCTTGCCAGGTACCTGCTGACATTGCCAGACTTTAACCTCCTTCCTCCAGCCCAGAAAGCACACCACTGCAGTTAGCAATCTGTTCACACCGTCATTAAACTGATTATCCCTTAGTGATGGAAAAGTCTCTACAAATGGTACATACCATTTCTCTGTGACAACTCTCATTCCTTTTAAGTGTTGAACATTTAATATTTACTATCCCCAGATTAAATTGAATTTAAAGGAAAAAGAAAGAAAAAAAAAGGAGAAAATTGCTTCTGTAGGCAGACTTTGTTAAATATCAATGTTTCATCAGACTTCCTCTTTCATTAGTCCTAGAACAATTATAGCAACTATTTCTTCTCAAGGATAATTCTTCAGGCTATTAAAAAAATGTGGAAGAAACAAAATTTTCTCTCAATTCTTATTGCAAAGGACTTTCAAGTGATAACAGTTAAAGATATGGGGAGAATGGGAGGGTTAGTTTTTGCCACCAATTAGGAGACTTGCCAAAAAACTCAGAAGAATTGACATTCAATGCACTCAGCATTGACAACACAAGAATATAATTTATGCAAAAAAATATAAGACAACAATAGAGGAAGTAATTTTCCTTACCATGACTGGTTTTCTGATTTCTTCTACCTCATCAGACTGGAAATGTTCAGAACACAGGCTCCTCAGTAAATCTTTTTGGATACTCCCTTCAGTGATGTGGCTCCGAGGCACTGGTGTCAAGCTGTCAAGGTTCAAATCCTCCTTAAAAGGGTCAGTGTGCTGGCCTGGAAGATTTCATGTGCACCCATGAAGAGCAAGATCAGGCAGTTATTGTAAACGCTTTGTCCATTATCCCCACATAACCAGAAACTTCTCCTGAAAAAGTCTGGAAATTTAAGTGTTTAACAACGACAGATAAAATGGTGCTGCAGGGCTTCAGCTTTGACACACACAAAAATTGAAGTGGGCATCATCTACCTGATCTGATGAAACAGCACAAGTCAGTCTGCATTGGTTCATGTCATATTTGCAAGATTTCCTTTCTAAATGATGGTCTGCTAAACCAAAATGAAACAAATGAAAAAAGCACAAGGCCAAGGTTCACGAGACACTAATGATGCCACAGAGAGGAAACACTTGAACTGGCTGTGAGCAGGACTCCACCGATCAACACAAAACTCAGCAATTATTCACTCCATTGTTGTTCTAGGTGAAGATAATTCTTTTTACTTTAAAATACAGGCTGTAGACTGTGCACCCCCCTGTCCACTAAACCTGTTTGCCTGAAGGGGGACCTTAGAGGAGACATGTTGAAACCTAACATACAATGTGGTTATAATTTAGAAGATATTCTCTGTCCACAAGTCCTCCTTCCTCTTTGTTCTCCCATCTCTTCGCTTCTGTAACAGCCTGAATAATCTCCTGCAACAGCTGTCCTCTCTCAACAATCTCTTAAATAGCAGCTTTTTGGAGCCACATCTTTTTGTTCCAATTCAGTACAGGCCCCCCCATTAAAAATCATCATGCAGAGCAAGGCTCTACTCGGCTTTCCCGTCCTGATTTCACACAACCCCTGGAAATATTTTCCCTTGCCTAAAATGGCACACCTCTTCTTACTTCACAGCATTTCTCTCAAACTATACCTTTTCCAGTGGAGCCCACCCTTTCCCGGTACCATGCAGAGGGGCTGCGGGGCTGTGAGGAGAGGCCAGGGCCAGCCTGTGCTGGCCATGACCAGTTCCAGCCATTTCTGCAGCTGCCCCCCTATAG
>JANHFX010026526.1:14584-26402 GCA_027560015.1 Chloroceryle amazona | reverse complement strand
GGTTTCCAAGCCCCCCATGGAGCTGTGGTGCTGAGGGCCAGGGGTCAGTGGTGCCCTGGCAGTGCTGGGTTAAAGTTTGGACTTGATGATCTGAAATTGTTTTTCTCAACCTCAATGATTCTGTGATTCTATGATTCCAATCCTGAACAAGTGATAAAAATACCCAGAGTTGTGTCGCAATGTTTAATCCTGAACTCTGAGGATAACCACGGGGCTTTTGGCTCCGTTGGCACCCCCAGGCTAAAGCCCCTCTGGAGAACCTCAGCCCTGTGGTGCCTCCCCTCGTGAGTCCCGTGCCTGCGCTTGCTCTGGCCTTGGCACACAGTGGTGTAAGACACTCAGCAGTGTAAATGAGAGGGTACAGTGCTAAGACTCTCTTGTGCTGCTTCTGGAGTGGCTGAGGAGCTGAAACATCCTTTCCTTGCGTTGCAAGCACTGGACAACGTGCCAGGGGCCCAGGGCTCCAGATGGGCACCCAGGTGTGGAAGCGGTGGACAAACAGCTCTGCAGCACGTGGCTGAAATGCCACAGGTAGGAAGAAGAATGTGACCCGGCAGCGTTGTGGGGCGGTAATATTCTCATATTTCACCATTTTGAGAGATCTCGAAATCTGCTGTCAGTCAAGACCAGCCCGGGTTCCTGTTTTTAACATCACACAAATATTTTTGTCACCTCTTCCATCACGTTAACAAAATACAAGACTTTCAGTCTTTCCTTTCCTGCTTGGTCTTTTTTTCTGGGCTAACCAAAGAAAATGTCTCATCTAGACGCCGGGCTGTACTTCATTCTGACTTTATCTCTCTCCGTGCAGGGTCTTCTCCTCTCCCTGCAATCCCCAGTTCAGCAGTGCAACTGGAATGACAGCTCCATCTCTCGCCTTCTATTTACTGCAGGGGATGCAGAGACCTCTGTCACATGAGGGGGGTGGAAGTGAAGAAGGTAGAAGGTAATTGTGAGAGGAACGCAGCGTTTGTTTCTGCTTGGCTTGAGCACTCTTTTTTTCATTTCTTTTTCTTGTTTGTATAAATTATACATCTCTGCCCATCCGCTTTGCACCTCCAGTGTCGCTTATACATCCTGATGGTAAAAATAGCTGACTGACTCTGGCTGATAAAAGAGCTGAAAAAAGAAGTGTCAGTGGGAGTGTGGCTGCCCTATTTCTTTGCTTAATTAAAAAGTGAATGTTTCCTCCCTCTCAAGCCCTCTGTGATCTCATTTCTTTTCTTCTGCTTGCAGCATCACACGTGTTTGCCTTACAACGGGGACCCCTGGACATGGGAGACCAAATGTCACTGCTTGCCGAACCACCCCCCCGGGGGCTGGTGTGGCAGGGGCTGGGGGGGTCTGTCCCATCTGCTCCCAGCAGGTTTCTCAGGGCCCTGCCCAGGATGAGCATCTCCAAGTATCGCAGAACCCCAGCACGGTGAGGGCTGGCAGGGCCCTCTGGAGATGCTCTGGTGCCACCCCCTGCTCCACCCAGCAGGGGCACCCAGAGCAGGGTGCACAGGAGCAAAAGGATGGATCTCCCCAGCCTCCCTGGGTGGGCAGCCTGCCTCATGTCAGACCATCCTTGCAGTGGAAAGGTGGCTTTGTGCTCAGACAGGCTTTCCTGGGCTTCATTCATGCCGTGCAGAGCGGTGCCAGGCTCGCCACGTAGCCCTTTCGTTTTATGAGGGGTAGGATGTTTCTCAGTGCTCATCCAGCTGGACAAAGCTGCTCCTAAGTTATAATACTGACAGTAAAAATGACCTCTGGGCTCTGATCCCAATCAGCTCACCTCCCTGGTCAGCACAGCAGCTGGGGACCCTCACTTAGACCGATCCTGAGATAATCCAGCCCCTTTTGGTCCATTGTACAAACTATCAGTGATTTGCTGTCACATTAGCAAACTGTAGTTTTCATTTCCAGCATCTTGTGCTGCAGATGGTCTTTCAGCTCTGGTTATTTCTCAGTGGGAACCCAGCTGGCTGAAAATCAGCTCGGTTCAGAGAGGCTTTGAGCCTGACAATACGCCTGGTGTGCTCGCAGTGCCTTGGGCCACCATGGGACCACCTCGGCTGGCTGTAGATTTCAGGCTGATGCACATATGCACCGTTACTGTTTTGGCAGCTTTGAATAGATCTGGACCAATCTGGCATTTCTGGGGGTCTTTTTTCCCCGAAAGGAAACAAAACCCAACAACAACAACAACAACAAAAGGAAGGTCTTGCCTGGTAACCAGTGCTCCCTTTTGTAAAATGAAAGGGGAATGGTAAAAAGTCGTGGTGGGAACTGAGGCAAAGCTGCGTGCAGCTGAAAGTGCTTGTTCCTTTTAGCCCCAGACCTAGCACATCACCTGTCAGACCTCAGCAGGTTCAGTAATGGGGTGGACATTTATTGGACAATGAAAGTGTTTGGTCACAGAGGCATTAGTAGTGAAGTCATAAAAAGAAATAAAGTCCAAGACTTTAAAAATAGATTGAAAACTCTGTGTTTCAGGTGAGAGACCCATTTCTGGATAACAGGGTTGTACACCAGATTTTTGTAAGGTTTTCTTTTTAAATTCTTCTCCCCCTGTACCTGCACTTTCCTCCAAAACACGGGGTATTAGTCTTGGGTTAGAAAAGACTCCCAGCCTCATCGGAACTGGAGTTTCTGGTATCTGCAGCATTCGATGTGCAAAGCACGAGTGTTTTAGAGCTCATTTGGACAGAGGCAAGACCTTCCTCTGGGTTTGCACATTCCAACCTGTGTACCTACGAGCGTGGCCAGTTTCAGCCCAGTTCGGCAGAAGGAGACGTATCCTTTCCGCTCACAGGGTATGAGACTTGTGTCTCCTGCCCGTGCTCAGGCAGCAGCTTCAGATGAGTCATTTCCTGACAGCAAACTGCGATGCTATTAACAACGCTTTATGAAGTGTAACAGGAATCACTGGTCTTCACAGGTCCCGGGGAGGAGGAAAATGAATCTGATTTTCACTTACGGGACAAGATGAGGAAGCATCTTCCGAGATGGAGTGTTGCAGAGCATTGGTGTGAGGGCAATATTACAGTGCTGACTTTCACACTCGGCTCTAATGACGGCGTCGATTCGAGCATCGCTGTTAAACAGCATCGTCAGGTGCCTCAGACAACTTGTTTTGAGGTAAATTGCATGTTTTCACCTGGGGACTAGCAAAACTAATTAAATTGCTTTTCTGGAGATCTGGAAAATGTACAGTATGAACAGGCTTCAAGAGATGATATCAAATTTTGAAGATGTGTACTTTTATCAGATCAGAGAAGCTTTGTCTATCACTTACATCGCAGAGCAGAAGAGGAATTTTGGTGTCTCGGGCTCCTGGGCCGGCACACGTGGGTCCAGCTGGCTGCTGGGTCTGCAGGCTGGACGAAATTTCTTTGTGGCATAAGAGTGTGAACTTCAGAGATGTTTTTCTCTCTGTCCTTTGGACACCCAGTGTAATTCTTGGACTGGGGTCGGGTGGCTATAGGCCGGTCAGCTGCTGGAGCAATCCTCTGGGTGAGGTGTCTGTCTAAGAATTCGCTTTTGCTGTTAATTCCTGCATGCTTCTCTATTTCAGGTACATCTGCCGGCAAGGAGTAAGGAATTTCAACCTCGAGAGGATTTGAAAGGTCCAGGTTTCTGCAGCTGTATGTGTTCACCGCTCATGTACATCAAGGTCTTGCCGAGATGATGAAGAGGAAGGTCCTGGGCAGGTGGTTGCAGCGGAGAAGTCAAAGCATGCAGGAGATGGAGAGCAGCCGTGGGCTGCGGGTGACCCAGAACAACGTGCTGTTCATTTTGTGCCGGACGTCGTCAGCAGAACCATCGTCTGTATGGATGCTCCTTACACCCGCGGGGAGCTGGAGGTACCAGCTGCCCTGGCTCGGAGCCTCAAATTCCTCAACGGGAGAAAGAGCGAAAGAATTTCCGAGTGTGCTTGCAGAACTGGAAGAAATGATGAATTTCACCTCATTAGGAAAAACCAAACTCTGGAGTGGAGCTGAATTCAATGCCTTCCTCCTTGATGATGTTTGTAGAGGTGGTTTTGCTCTTTTATTTAGAGAAGTTCCATTGATTAGACATTTTACTACACAATATAATAATTATTCAAATTAAGGCATAGTACTTATGTGTAGCTTAATGCCATTTTCTTTTGCATATGTTCAATTTTTCACTTCTTTCTTATTCTAAACCGAAATATTTCAAAAGGAAATGAAAACTCTCTAGAAAGAACTAACACCGAGCACCCTTCTAGCAGGATGTGCTAAATCAGAATTAAAAAAAATGGTCTTTATTCTCCAGTTTGTTACATGACAAAAGCTTCTCTTTGCTGCTGTCCCGGGGGAACAGGCATTCAGTCAAGTGAGGTTTTATTCCTAGTGGCTCCAGATCAATATATTATAAGGATTCTTAGAATAATGAGGAAAGACTCTTCCATCCTCAGAAAAAAAGACAATACAGTGGTGAAAAAACAGCCATAGAATATTTGTCAGAAGGGCAATTTCCAACTGAGGAGAACACGTGTTAATTTCTGCTCTAAAAGTCAAGTGTTCTTGTTGCTGCTCGCTTGTTGTTCAATATCTCCCATCCTTAGCTTGATGTCAATTTAAGTCTCATGTGTTTGAAAAACTAAAGGGAAACCAAGTAACTTTATAAATGTCAGGAATTTAGGGTCATGTCGCAGAGAAGTCCAGTTATTCCTATTCTTAGATGTCCCCCATACTCACGTGGACATTTTTCAGAGTAAGGACACGGCTCTAAAAGAGACTCAACTAATTTACAACAGAGAAAAACATCAGGTCTCCAGAAAGCTTTGCAGGTGCCTGTGCTTCCTCCTCGTGGTCCGTGCACAGAAGCTTCTTACTATCAGCATCTGTTTAGACCTCTGCAGCACTTGTTCAGATTTTGGGGCTGTCAAATTTCAGCGCTTCATGAGCACGGAAGAGAAATGGCGTTTTGAACAAAGCAGTTTAAAGATGTTGTGGTTCTGTTTTGGGAGCTTGATTGTTTTGATAGTCTGCGTATTTACCCGTGGGGGGGTTCTAGCTAATGGAAAAAGTAAACAGCAACAGAAATGATGACTGCACAGGAAGAAAACTCCTCCTTTATCCTCCTCCTTTACTTAAAGAAGACACCCCCCAGCCAAATCACTGTTTCAGAAGATGCCATCTCTCAGGGTTGTTAGAGAACCGCAGCACAATCTCGTAGTTCAGAAGGACCGAGACTGTTTATTCAAATCTTGATCTCGTTCCACTCATAAGCAAGGAACATTTGGACTAAAGCTCATTCCTAGAAATCATTTCCTAGGAGAAAGTTCTCGATTAAAGCCAGAGAGTTAACAAAGCTGAGCGTGGTTATGACTGATTTGGGCTACTGTTAGTTTTCAAAGTTGAGAAGCGTTTTGAGACTAATCCTCGCAGTATTTACTCTGTGCCCCACAAGACTGTTTACCCTGGGGAGGGCTTAACCCTGCAAGAGCCTCTGGAACACGATGAGAATAATTCTCCTTTTCGCTCTTCCCTTAATAACCCAGGCGGTGATGCAGAAGAGCAGGATTATTCTAGACAGTTCCCAAGAAAACGCTCGTACATGCTAATGAGGAGAAAAATCAAGCGCCAGCGTTGTTCCGGCCGGAGACGAGAATCCCGAGGAGAGACATGAGGAGTCTTTAATTATGTAAAAGCATATTGCAAGGAACAAAGCATTAAGCCCTTATCCATGTCCACTCAGGGCAGAGCGAGAGCGGAGCGTCTTAAATCACAGCGAAGGGGGATTCTGTAGTTGTTAATAAATGTTTTCTGCTGTGTTTAAGAGCAGCTGGCACTGGGCAGGCTGCCCATGGGGGTGGAGGGGCTGCACCCGTGCTCTGAGAGGGGGAAACATCTGTAGGGAACGGTCCAGGTCGGCCCCACTGAGGGCTTGGGGTGATTTAAGGCATTCAGGGTCCCTTTTCTTCCCTTGTCCTACTAATATCTGACTTCCATTTCTGCATTTTAGCTGTCTGTTTAGTAATTAAACATGACCCGAGATTACAAAATCCTTAGGTCGTGTAAGTATTAATGCATGAAGATTCAGGACCAGCCTGTGAGGCCACTCACATTAACTAAGCCAGCCAAAGTGCGCGGTGATGCACCAGCAGCTGTGGATTCAGTCGAGCCCAGGAGTGCTGACTCCTCGCCTTTTCCCTTCCCTACCACCAGACACATTTATTTTCCCGTTACCGCCTCTGCGGCACAGTCCCATCCTTGCTGTCCAGAAAGGGCTTTCTCCTCTTTAGAGTGATAAAGTAGAGTGATCAGAAACCTGGGCAGAGCTCGTCTCGGAAGCCAAGCAGTAAATAACTCCGGTGGGAAGGATCAGGTTAAGCAGACAGGGGAGCAACGGATAATTTCCTGTGAAACACAGCGAGAGGAAAAAAATCATGAAAAGAACAGAAAAAAGGCAGCAGTGCTGTTGTTAGCGGGGTGTCCTTCCAAGGGTGATCTCCCTGTGCCCTAGAAAAGGCGTGTGCTTTCCAGAGAGATGCTAACAGCCTGGCAGGAGCAGTGAGAAGCCGCTAACTTGTTCAGATCCTGCTTTTGTGTACATCCCCTTGGCTCTAACTCCAGTTTTTCCTCCGAGCTGCCTGCTTTCTTGCAAGTATTCCCATGAGGTAAGTCAGCATTTTATATCTGCCTGGGTTCAACCACCTCAGGAGCCAACGATCTTATTCCACTTGATGTTCGAGCCACAGACACAAATTATATATCCAAGTACACATATAATATTAAAATAATAATAAAAATAACAGTAATAGCAATGCTGATAACAACAATAATGATTATGATATTGATAATAATAATATCAACCCCTATGAAGGGGGTTATTGTGTAAAATGCCTTGTTTCAGTCAGGTTGAGATGAACTTTTTGTTGTTTGTTGGTCTTTTGTCCACGTTTTGTCACCCAGCCTCCTCAGCTCCAGGACCCTACACCAGGAGCACGCGCACAGGGCTTCAGGCTCTGTTTTGTGAATTACCTCTGAATAAAACACTTTGTTATACTTGGTTTGTAGGCAAAAAGGGAAGATTTTAGCCCTGAATCTTAAAAATTTGCTGGGGGCATTTGGAACTGAAATAATAATAGCAACATTCAGGCAAGTGCCCGTTGATCTCTGTGGACTTAAATTGCTCCAAGAGGTGCCCTTCCCAGATTCCACAGACAGCAAGTGTTCTTCCACCACACCTGGATCAAGAAAGCAGCTGTCACAAATACATCTCATTAAAACCTGGCTGGCTAATTAAAAGAAAGTGGAGCATTTGAATCCAAACCTGCAAACCCCAGACAAAGGCATTGGCAGGTTGTGGAGTGGCTGAGCTTGGAAGGCATCGGGGCTCTCACCGCTTTACTCAATGCTTCTCATTTCTAATTTGCCCAGCCCCAGGTTGAAAAGCCAACTAAGCAAAACTGTCTGTTCATTCTTCATAATGTCTTTCTTCCACTTTTCATGATACAGTGATTTCCTCAGCTGATGCTAAATGGCCATCGCTTCAAGTGCTTGATTTCTTACACTTTCCAGCAGAGCTGTAAGGAAGTGGAAAACCAATGGTAAAGGACATCAGTGCACAAGCCGTAGCACAGTGGCTTGGTTTGGAAGCTCAGTAGAGCAGAATCTCAGTTAATGCAGCTGGAAGATGTCTTAGAGGGGATAAGGAATCATTTCAGTACGCTTCAGCTAGCTGTTGGGGGAATGGACTTGAAAAGTAAGTGGGGAAAAAAAACAGTGGAAAAAAAAATCTACAGTTTTCACAAATATGCTCTTTCAGAAGAAAAAACCCCAGTAAATGGGATGAGACATGAAGCTGTGGGACATTCACAGCTTCCTGTGTTCCAGTTTGGAGTAAGGCAAATTCAGGATTCCAAACGGTGACAGCAAGAAGTAAAGAAGGAAGAAGTTTCTTTGGGAGGAACCTGTGGAGTTCTCAGGTCCATCATAGCACAGGCCAGACACATTCCTGATGGGCTTGACCCGAGGGGGTCTCATGAGCCTGGGCTGTGCTGTGCTGCCGAGATGAGCAGGAGGCTGAGGACTCAGACACGAGGCTGCCACAGAAACCTGGGGGGCAGCGGGAGGCAGGAAAGGTCTGGCCATTTATTATCAAAACCTCCCGTGGGACGGGTGGTTGGCCAGGGCTCTGAGCACCCTGCTCTGGCTGCAGATGGCCCTGCTCCCTGCAGGGGGGTGGACTGGGTGACCTTTAAAGGTCCCTTCCAACCCGAACCATGCTGTGATTATTTTTTATCTCGAGCATTATGAACTGTTAAAATTGTGAACTGGGACCATAGGTGGTCTCAGATCATCTCCTCTCCCCATAGTGTGTATTTGCATCCCAGCATTAAGAAACTGGAAAGGAGCTACTGCCACATCTTACGGGAGCATTTGCAGGACCTGAAACCTTGTTCTCTTTGAGAGGTCTCAAAAGAGGCATTAAAAGGTGCTGGTGAATGCTGGGATGGATGGAAGAACCATTTTAGACCCCTCACCAATTATTATAAATGAGAAAATAAACCAGGGAAATTGTCGAGTGGGCAAATAAAGAGAAAGTCAAGTGAGTAATGAGACTGCCGTGTCCCTCCAGGTAATTACTTCTGATTTCTGTGAAATAAATGGTGTAATAAAGAATTTCACCACCCCTTCCTCTCCAGGGAGCGGAGCTGACAGCACCAGGCTTCCCTTCAGGGTGGCTGGAAGTATTTAGGTCCTCAGTTGAGGATGTTGTTCACAACAGAGGAAAGAAAGAAGAGTCATATGAGGAGGTGTCAGTATCTGACAAGCGCTGACAAATGTGGAATCACCATTTGTTCTCTGATCTTAAAGCTGTTGTTAAGTCGCTGAATGTTTTTTACCACTTTATACCTAAGTTTCCACTTGTAGGAGAGAGGGAATAGCAACTCACCTGCTGTGCACATGTAATACACCCCACGTGCTTCAGAGAATTTTGGATTCTTGAAGGGTAGGAGCACTATAAGTCTAGAAACATGGAAATGATGCAGGTTGGGGGGCACGCCTGGTGAGTGTTCCTAAGCACCCTCCATCTCTTATCACAAATCGCATGCTCCTTTTTTCCCCACTTTTGGAAAAGAGCAAGTTTTTCTTCTTTTCTGGCCTTGCACATGATATCATTGCCTGGTTCGTCAGCTGGCCCAGAGAGCTCAGCGGGTGCTGTGTGGGGGGGTGCTGAGGAAAATGGTTTCCTATGTTTCTTACAGACCCCCTTACCCCATTCCCTGGAAAAGCTCTAGGCTGTCACCCTGCCTCTAAGTGACAGGTTAACCAGTAGAGGAGGGAGGCGATGTCGTTGTCCCTGTTGATGGCAATACACCGGGGCCTGGGAGCTCCCCCTGCCCCAGCACGTTCAACATCAGCCAAGGGGCAAAGGGGACAAATGGAGAATTGTCCTTTCCCGGGCCTGCCATTGCCCTCCATCATTTCCTAAAGGAAAACTTCTCATTCCCTGTTTGACCTTAAGGGCTCACGTTTGGGACACCGTTGGGGGCCTTTCAGCCCTTCCAGGGGCCTGGCAGAGAGATGGGGACAGACCTTGGAGCAGGGCCTGTGGGGACAGGACAAGGGGGGATGGTTTGAACTCAAAGAGGGAGAGAACTCAAAGAGAGAGAAGGGAGAGATTTGAAGAAATTGTTCCTCAGCTCCAACTGAAACCTCCCTTGGTGCAAGGTGAGGCTGGTTCCTCTTGTCCTACTGAAGTGGCTGTCTGTCCTGAGGGATTTGGATCTTAATTTGGTATTTAATTCCCGACTTCAGACAGGAATGTTACTAGTGGGACTTTTTATGAATAAAGAGAAATCTGCAGTAAACCACAGTACCTACTTCAAACCTCATTTTCCCTATCCTGGTGGGTTTTTTCCTGAAAAGCTGCATATGGCTTTTGTCACTTGTAGGTGGAGAAGAAAATGCCATTTCTCTCATCTCTCACACCCAGTACGTCCCAGTTGGTACTGTTTAGGTTTGGGGTGAGGAAGAATCAGTGAAATGCAACGTGGAAACAAAGTGAAACAAGAGCATCACCGGGTTCAGGTGCAACAGAGCTTGATGGTGCTCTTTACAAGCAGGAGAAGTCACAGGTAGGACCCTCCGGTCAGCACTGGGACACGGGACGAGTTCAGCCTCTCCCGACGTGCGTCGCTGGGTTTGAGCAGGGAGGGGTTTGCAGCTCAGCCGGTCTTGGCTCAGCGCAGACAGATCCTCCAACTCACACCTTGGGAACCTTCTGCTATTTCAGACTTTTCCACTTTTTGGCTGAGGCTTTTTCCCCCCAGATTTTAAATATAGCTTTTCCATTTCTTGCTGACAGCGTCGCGAATCATGATTCATTGCTGGCATTGCTTTAACAGGTACAGGACTAATGATATCACTGCCCCTCCCGAGCTCAGTTTGCTCTTCCTTCCCCACGCAGATACCTGCTCACCCCAAACCCTCCTCAGAGAAGCTCCAGGGAAGGTGATGCATCTTTAGAGCTGCCGGCACGGTGCGTTTGAGGGTTGTCCCCATCTGCCTGGTCAGAAGGTGCTTTTGTGCTCCAAATCAGATTTGTAAGATCCTCCTTTGACAATCTGTGGAATGGAGCTAAGGAGAACAGGCTTCTAAAGCATCGGGGCTCTGTCACACGGGGAGAAATGGGGAATTTTCTGGCACCTTTTAACTGTGGCTATTCCTGGGAATTTGAAATCATAGCAGACGGTGCTGTGTCGAGAGAACAAGATTCCTGGTATGGCAGATATTGCCAGTTTGGTTACGTATGCCATAGAAGAGGCACCTGGCTCAGGTGAGGCCGTGTGTTCTCACCTAGATTTAGAGAGGCTTGGTTACAGTTAGAAGTTAATATTGACGTGCTCTTCGGGTTTAATTTACTTTATTTGTATAATTCTATAAGCAGGTAAGAACCTGCTCTAGCTGCAATGTCCCTGCTCACTGCTTGGTGTGTGTGGGGGTGGATTAGATGACCTTTAAAGGTCCCTTCCAATCCAAACCAGTCTGTGATTCTACAGAGAAGTTAAAAATTTCTTGATATACCCTTCATCTGTGCTGCTGATATGTGTCAATCATAGTCTATAAATCTGGTTATTCTCCCAGTAGGAGATCTCTTCAAGGCCTGTGAAATCCTGAGGCTAAATGTCTTGCTCCAGCTGAACTGCATTGGCAGCAGAATTTCAGGAGGGAGGGGAGGGATGGGGTGAGGCTCTCAGGAGATCTGGTTGGCTCGGGTGGGCTTTAAAAGGGCCTGTGGTTGAGGTGCATGCTTGGAATAAGCGAGGGTTAGGCTTAGGTCAGGGCTATCGGGCTGGAGCAAAGGTTGATGCCGTAGAGCAGGATGAGTTTGACAGACAACAGCTGTAGTCACTTTGGATTAAGTCTTGATTGAGAAGCAGATGAAGCCCCTTTGCTCCTTCAGGGATGACCAGTGTGAGGGAGCTCTGGACAGCTGGGGGAAAGGTGGCATGTGCATGTGGACACCAAGCTAGGACCTAGAGAAGCCTGTCAAGAGCCCTTTCCCTCGAGCGTGTCCTTGTCACTGGGAGTCTTGCTGGATGCTGTAAGTATCTATGGCACTTTTCCTTCTGAAAACAAGGAGTCTGGGCTATGGTTCTTTTTTGTTTCTTGACTGACAGCTTCTGAATTTTCTGAGCTTAATCTGGTGATGAATGAAGAGTGGCTGAGGGGCTCGCTCATCTGCTGAGAGGCTCAGGGAAGTCCTGGCTCTCCACAGCTCCTGACAGGAGGCTGGAGCCAGGGGGGTTGGGCTCTGCTCCCAAGGGACAGGACAAGAGGAACCGGCCTCC
>JANHFX010026525.1:0-27413 GCA_027560015.1 Chloroceryle amazona | reverse complement strand
CCCGGGGTGATGAGGGGGTGATTTCGGGTGGTGGGTGTTGAGAAGGGGGGGGGGTGGGGGGGCGGGGAAGGGCGGGGGGTGGGAAAGGTTGTTAGTCCAGTGCATCTTTCAAGAGCCTGCTGGAGATGCCGCTGGCCTCCCTTCCTAACCAGCGTTTGCACAGTAAATCCCCGCTCTATCTAATTATTAACGATAATAACAGTGGTTGGCTCACTGGATGCCATCTGGAGTCCTGCCACGCGTGCCCACCGGCCCTGGGAGGGCTGGGAAGGTGGTGACCCGTGGGGTGGAGGCCAGGGCTAGGGGCCAGCGGGGTGGTGGGTACCAGCTTGGGATCGCCCCCAGGACCTGGCGGGCCCACCCAAGCTGCCGTGCTTGTGTTTGCTGCTGTGGCAGGCTTCATAAGGCTCCGCTCTTTGACTGGCGTTGAGTTTATGTGAAAGTAATTAACAGTAATTAATCCTTAATTACAGTAATTAGCCAAGTCGCAGTAAATTAAACCACATCTGGAGCAGATGAGGGCTTCCGAAAGGGAGGCTAGTGCAGGCGACAATCGGAGAGATGCTGAATTCATCTGACAGCATCTGATTAAGGCTACCTGTTGCAAGCGGCTCATTTGCATCATGTTTTTGTTTGCATTTGGCTGTAACCCTTTCAGCCAGGCTTCCACCCCCACCTCCCTCCCTCTGCTCTCTTCTACCTCCCCATCTGCCCCTGTGTGGATCTACAAGGAAGCGGGAGCAGCTCCAACCTAAGAGCAAAGCATCTTCCTGCCATCCACGACCAGCCCAGGATGGTGGGGTTGAGCCCGCACATGACAGTTGAGCCCACCAGAGAGCAGGAGCTGGTCAGGGGTTGGTACATGAACTCCCCACCCCACGGGCAGGCACTAGGCAGGGAGTGACTGAGCAGGACAGAGGCAAAGCAGTGGAGGCGGCCAAGCATCGCTCCTCAGCTTCCCCACATTGTAACAGCTACAATAATAATAAATTATAATAATAATAATAAAAGATCTGGACTCCAAAGGGGAGCACATGAGCAAAAAGGGGCAGGTTATTATTAATACCACTCAGCATTTACCCAGCGCCGTGCAACCTCAGAGACCTTTGCTGATGTTTAGCCATGCTCACGAGGCAGGGGAGGGAAGTCTTTCCCTTCCCTTTCTTCCTACCATGGAGAAACCACAAGACAGAGAGGTGAACCAGGGTACAAGAGTCTCAGCTACAGCTTGTCATGTTTGAACGCTAAGAGAAGGAGCTCAGGGAACAAACTGTGCCATACTGACTCCATTTCACGCCTTCATCCCATGCGGCCAGCACGCATGGTTGGTTCTGAGCTGTTAGAAAAATACTGGGGACAATTCACAAAAATATCTTACTCTTCTGGTCCTCAAACTGCATCACTCACCAGCACCCCAAACCCTGGGACAAGGACTTTTCATCAAGGCAGGGAGACGCCAACAGTATTTCAAGCGCAGAACTGCAACTATGATGGTTCAAAAGCAATTGCCCAATTTCAGCAGGTACTGCAAAAGCTTTAGGGCTTAACTGCATGCAATTAATAAGCATGAAAGTCTGTATCTTGCCCTTTCATCATCCAGTACAGGGTGGATGGGTAGTGTACCTAGGCTCCCAAAACCTAGGCAGAGAGCATTAAAACACCCTTCAATGCAGAAATATTGTCTCTCCTCTGGAACTAAACCCTTTCAAGGTTTACCAAAGCCAGCGGCTGCAACAGGCCCTGGAAATGATCCAGAAGACCCTTGTTTTAAAGAAACACAGAGAAGAGCTATGCTTGCCCCTGACTGTAAAATCAAAGCAACCTTTTGAATTTCCTGCACACACGGGAGCCTCACAGAAGAAAACATGGCTTTGCCTCCTCCACTTTGACTCCGCATGAGGCAGGATTCCCCCGTACCACTGAAACCCAGACGACTGCTGAAACAGCCACTGACCAGTCGACATCCAGTGTCCACCCAGCCCATAAACACATTCTGCCATCTGTGTCTTGGCTGGAGAAGGGGGAATTCACAGCTTTCCTCCTCTCACATGGTGTCCCTCAGCTCCCAGGGCCACCAGTTGACAATGAGAGCAGGAAAAAATAAGTAAACTGAAGAGATGCTTCACCAAATCCCACCTTCCCAAACTAGGCAGGTCTCTGAACACAGATGCTACCTTGAGATGGCTGCGCCTGCTGAAAGAACACGTACCCAACCGGGGGGGGAAGGAATTTGCAGTCAAATTAAAAGAGCAGAGAGGGTTCCTGATTCACACCCCCAAAATGAACTCACACTCTCCTTTCAGTGTAATTTCGCTTCAATCAATAGTTTTCTGAATAGATATTCCACTGGCTTTGTACTTGAGATCCTTCACAGCTATGGCATTGACAGTAAATCACATTATCTTGCTGAAGCCAGATTTTTGGCTAAAAAAATAATTAAATTCATATGAATAAAAGATTCTCTCGCAAATGTCTTCAAGAAATACACCCCCCAGATCTGCAATGCCAACATTTTGCCTTACACAAAAATAACATAAATTGGGAAGCTGTAACCAACTGGGCAAAGCCTGCTCTAGCCAGGCAAAAGGAGTGCAGGATATTGCAGAAATGACCTCAGATGGTTTAACTGTGGAGGTAGGAGAGCCTAGCTGGGTCTGCTTCTCCTCTGCCAACAGCTACCTGTATAGACCACAGATGCTAAAGATGCGGCTTCAAAGCTGCAAAATATTTGACATCTCAACTTGGGTGAATAACCAAGTTTACAGTGCATGGGCAAACTCACCACTTTTAGGAGACAGTCATTTTGTATTCAAGCAGATGTTTCATTTCAGCTTGTGTGTCTTTGTATCTGAATTTCCTCCAATCTCACTTGGCTATGAAGCTTCATTTCTGTACACAAAAGGAAGACCACTCCCCATGCATTGAGAGGTTTCAAGAGAAATGGCTCCCAAGAAGACTCCCACCCTGGATCAGGATGTGATGACATCCCTCTCCCCAGAAGACAGTGTGGGTGAAGAGGTGCAACGTCCTGTGCTCACCTGCCTCTTGCTCCTCCCAGTGCTGGCAAAGGCTTACAGGAATATAAGGACTAGGTCAGTGTCTTCTGCAAGATGAACCACAAGGTTGCCACTGGGTCCAACTAGACCCAAAGCTAAAAGCTCCCATGTTGCTCAGCCCAGTTGCCTGACACACCTCCAACTGGTACATCCCAAACTTTCAAACCTACATCCTTCCTGGTGGCTCTGACCTCCATAAGTAGAAACATGAATCTCTGGCTTTTACTTATGTGGTTGGGAATATGTGTCTCTGCTCTTTGCAGCACCAGTTACTGGGAAACCACTAAGGGAAACATCTCTCCCATGTCAGTAGGTTAACTTTTAACTCCACCAAGTTGGCCTTCTCCACCTTTTCAATCCCAAAAAGCCCCTTGGGAGTTTTTGCTGTTGAAGTCCTTCAAAGAACAACCCAATGGTTGCTACATTTTCAGTAGCTTCACACCAGATCAAATAAGAAAATAAATACAACACAGAAAAAAACTAGCGACGTCATGAAGAGGGGAGGCACATTTCACTTCTCTCCAGGAAAAGGGAGATGTGGCCATACCCAGCGAGACAGCCAGGCTGGCTTCCCCAGCCATCAAACATCACCATTTCTGGGCTAAACACTAATGTGGAAGTCTTAACCTGAAAGCAGAACACGTGTGTGGGGAAGTTCCCAAATAAACCCAACTACATGTAAGCCTCTATGGCTACAGTTCAGGAAGGTGATGAGGTCCAAGGACCTGGGCCTGGGGAGGCGAGAGGCAGCAGATCTGCCCTCCGATCCATGCTGGTGTGGATGTGCTTGTCACTGCAGATGGACGCGTGCACGCACGTTCTACAGACATGTGTGCTCCTTTCAGGCCGAAGACTCAGGTCCCTCCTCATCTGCACAGTTCAAATTAATTATACACTTTAATTTCATGAATTATTAATTTGATTCTGACTCGGCAGCTTACGATTATCCAGCGCTACAGACTATGCAATTCCAGCTTCATTAAAACATCACCAGCTGCCTGAGAGACAGACATTAAATAGCAGAGAGTAATAATAAAATTAAGCTCCCTGTGCATAGCAACAGAGTCTTCCCCAGCCACACGCGGCAAGGGCCCAACTGGTAAACAGGTCCCTTCCAGGAGCTTTATTCCCTCCCCAAGGCTGGTCCCACCCCTCTCCATTGCCGGGAGGATGCTGCTCCCAGGACGCGTGGCAGCAGAGGACTGAGGGTCTGCAGGAGGATCTCTAGGACGGGGGGCACAGCCAGGAGATAAGGGCGAGCAGCATCCCCCTCCCAATGCCCTCCTTGGCACCCACAGCAAGGACGGGGACGGCTCCGGGGCTAACATCGCCTCCAAATAAATAAAGCTGGAGCGCTGCCTCCCAGCGTCTCCCTGGCAAAACAATTTATAGAGGGAAAATGTCGGAATTTAGACATTCCATTTAGCTGCTTCAGAAATCTAAGGACCCCAAACCTTGTGGGATTTGAGAAATCGATGGAATTAATTAAGGGAGATGTCCAGCGGTCTCTGCTAAGTAATCAGCAGGTACAGTAGACCTGAAATTCTATAAAGAAAAATGGGAAGGGATGACATTGAAGGAGGCAGTGGGGATTAAAAAATGAGCATCCGAGTGGTAAAGGCGCACACCCATTGATCGCTGCATTACGGATTAAGGCTTCAACGAGCAGCCAGAAGATTCTGTAGCAGAAAATGGTTACAGAGGATGAGCATGAGCAGAGCGGATATATATAACCTCTGACAGCCAGGAACAACTGAGACGGAGGACAGCTCTGCGGCGAACCCCAGAGCAGAAAGTTTTGGGGAAGGGGAAGAATGGGAAGCAGGGAAGGGGGGACCTTGGAAGGAACCATTTTGTGTGAGGGAGCCCTGCCCAGGCAGAAGGAGCGGGGTCCCCTACCCACCCCAGGGAGGAAGGTGGAAGGGGACACCCACAGCTGGTGCCAGTGAGGTGAGGAGGGGGCACTTGAGCGCTGGCCTCAGAGGCTGCTCCATTAGCAACCAGTTAATTCCTGGGAACAAGGCGCAGCCCAAGCAGACACATAGGCACAGACTAGACCTGCCTATCACAGGGCTCTCTGGCCCACACTTCACCTCTCTGCCCTGCTGTAGGCTACCAAGAAGACCACTGCCTTTAATCCCATGACCTCCAGCAGTGCCATGCTTTGGTTTCCCAACCATCCCACATACCATGAGATGTCTGCATCCAAACCTGGGAAGGAACTGTCACTGCTCAGGCCATGTCCACATGTGAACAGCTTCCCAAGGTCACTCTGCCCACTGCACAATCCCAGGATGGGCTGCCACCTGCCCTAAAAATCCAGGCTGGACCCTGCTAGCAATGGCACATGTTCAGAAGCAAGTTGCTGGTGAATATCATGCACCCTCAGAATGGAAAAAAGTAGGGCATGATCATGTCTTCAGACACTCTGAGTATGTACAGGAGGGCAATAAAGTGAGATCACCCATGAAGTGCCACCCTGAAACTCCCCAGCACGCAGCCACCCTCCTGCACAGCACTAGCTCCACAGTTGTGTCACCATTTGGGACCAATCATGGACAAGATGTTCTTCTCCAGAGGTCCCACGCTTTGCCTAGACCACGATACCCGATGATACCGCAGAGCAGCCGGTTCGGACAAGCCTTTAGCAATATGGTGAGCTTGATTTTCCATGCTTAAAACAGATCTTTGCTGGGAACATTACAGCCACATCCAATGCCTTGTACAAGCGGAGCTGCTGCCTGGAGGAAACCCCTGGGAAGCAGCAACACCCCACCCAGCCATTCCATTTTCCTGGTCAAAACTGAATTGGGATTGTTGGAACACTTCAATGAGAAATTTCAAAAATAAAACCAAACCCTCTGGAACCACAGCAGCAGCAGCTCCATGTCTGCAGAGGTCACAGGGCTGGGGCCAGCCCTCCCTCCCCCCCACTCCTCATACATATGCACCATCGCAAGCCAGCACGAGCTAAATGTCAGCGGTGCCAGCACGCGTGTGCAGCCGGAGGGGACCCTGGCTTGGCAGGACAAAGGCAGGCACTTTGGGACATGGAAGGCAGGGAACGGCCAGGCACAGCAGGAAGAAAGGTTCACACCGCCCCCCCCCCAGCTGCGGGCAGGGGCATCCAGCTGCTTTGAGAGGTAGTTGAAAGCCAGGGAGGCTGGTGAGACTGAAGCACACCTCCAAGAAAAGGCTGCCTGGACGGGTCTGGCATCCCCTGTGCCTCTAGTCTGTCACTGCTGCTCCCACTGCCACCACTCCAACACACGCAAGAGTATTTCCATCCTTCATTCCTTAAATATCTTTCAAATACCTGGTGGGGACCAAAAAAGCATGCCTGAAGGTCATGGGCATTTTGAGCCAAACCCCGGGAGAGCTTCCTGGCTGGGGAAGGGTCTGCAAACACACCTTCCTTCCCCATTGTGAGCCAGGCCACCTTCCCACTCCTGCAGGAAACACAGAGCTGTGCTTGAATGGGTAACTTCCACAGAGCATCTGGGTCACGCTTGTTGTGTGCCAATGGGAGACAGAGCAGGACACCGAGTGAACCTTTTCCACTTCATCATCAAGGAAAACAGCATCACCTTCTCCACTGCTGGTTGAGAGACATAGAAATCCCAGTCTCTGTGCCAAGCAAGCCACAGGGACCAGAGGACACGGGATGGACAGTTGCCCACTCAAGCTGAAGTGAGATGCTCCTACATGCGGAAGGCTGAACACTGTGTTCTCAGACCCAGCACAAGACACCAGCATAAAGAGGCCATGACCTCATGAGAAAGATGGGTCTAGCAGATAGAGCAGCATAAAAACAGCTCATCCTTTCTCACTAGAAAGGCATCCATCCTCTGGGTCCAGGCTGGACTTTGGAGACTCTGTCCCAACATCTCTGCACATCCTTGGATCAAGTTCCTACGGCTCCAGCCCCAGGTTCCCTCAAGCCAACCCCAACCTGCCCCCAGATAGGAGCTGCCAATCCAACAGCAATACCTTGAAAACACATTTGGGAGGCCTTACGGGTGCCCAGCGACACGCCAGGCGGTGTGTGTTTTACAACCCATGTGTTGAAGAGCCCTGAGCAAAGGCTGTAGCAGATGCAGAGCGTTCAGCAGATTCCTTCCCCTGGCTGCATTACAGTAGGAGGAGGCAGGGAGCAGCCCCGGCCCTCTGCCCCCCGCCTCCCTGGCCCCCAGCAGGCATTTGGCATCCAGTGCCACGAGCTCCCAGGGCAGGCGCGCTCGTCACCACAAACATCCTCCCTCAAAGCAGGACGCCTTCTCCCATGGGGCAAACATTAGTGGGACAACTGGAAACGTTCAACTTGATTATAATGCTTTAAGAAAAGGTCACGGTGAAATTTCAGCGCTTTACCTTGAGCTCTGTTTGTTCTCTGTGGGATGAGATGGGAAGAGTCAGCTTGCCCTGGCTCGTGGCATCCACGCAGCTCTGATTGCATTTCACGGGCCGGCAGCAGGCTGGTGAGCTGCAGCAAACCCCCCAGCCCTGGGGACAGAGATAAGTCACCACGGACACACTGGTGGGGGCATGTGCTGGACCACCACACCACAGCTGGACCACCACACCGTGTTTTCACTCCCGAAGTTGTCTAACCCTTAGCTGATGTTGCACTGTGCTTGCACTTCTGCTGTCGAAACAGGCCTAACAGACCCAAAAAGCATGGAAAAGCAGCCAGCAATTCCTAGACAGCATCTCCCCGGGAAGCGGGAAGGTTTTCCAGCACGCCATTTGGCTTCATCTTTTCAGGCCTCAAAAGGAGCTGTGGCCAAAACTGAAATGAGGCAGCAGCACAGTGGGTCTCAGGCATCTTTCAAGAACTGCCCAGACCACAGGTGACCCTCAGCCATCACGCCAGCCCCACCAGCACCTTCCCCTGCTCTTAGAGAGAGTGAAGCAAGGACAGCCAGTACTCAAGGGCTGACATGGTTTCTGCCAGCACTATGAGCAGGACTAGGTCTCAGCCCTCACTGAAAAGCCTGAAGCTCAGGAGCATCTTGGCTCCCCAGCCCCTATCCTTGCACTCTGGCACAATTACTTTGGGACTCATTAACAAGCCACTTTCTTCTCCAAACTGAGATGTACAAGGACAACCCACTGAAAGGCCCACAACTGGTGCAGGAGACAGCCAGCGCTCCCCAAAATGTACGGTCACAGGAGAGAGCAGCCTAACATCCCTCCTCTTCTGCACATCGGAGCAGCTCTGACCTGCAGCAAAAGGTTTGCTATCAGTTGGGCAAGAGGAAAACCAAGGTCAGTTTTGTTTGTGGCCAACTGAAGGATGCTCTGCCCCCAGCAACGTTCCTGCTGCAATAATTAAATCAGTCGTCCAACAATTTGCTGCTGGAGGAATTCTCAAAAGGTCTCCAAGCAGAGCCAGGAGACAAGTGCTTAGTGGAGATGGACCCTCTGCACCCCCTGGGGTCCAGGCTGACAGGTGCAGGCCAGTGAAGGGACTGGGAGCTGCCTTCAGCTGGGACAACTCCCTGGGAAAGAGCAACTAGCAGGTGTTTGGGGTGATTTTAAAACAGTTCCATCAAATCAGACTGAAAGCCCAGTTTGCCGAGTGCTCCTGCAGCACCTGGATGTGGCTGGGAAGTGCTCAGCATCCTTCCCTGGAGGGGCTGCACAAGCCAACCTGCACTGGGGAAACGGTCTGAGTCGCTACCACTGCACAAACAACTCTCTCCTGACGTCTGCTGATGCAGCTAGAGCATGGGGCCACCATGACAATCCTCCATGAACCAGGATGCAGCTGGTGGGTCCTCTCAGCAGTGTCCTTCCACTGAAAGCCAGCCTCGGCAAAGGCAACATCTGCTTCAAAGCTGGGGAGGACGGACTCAGCACCTCAGCTGGTCAGTGGGGCTGCAGTGGACCCAGGAGGCAGACAGACCCTCATCCCCACAGTGCTTGCTCTCGCTTTTCCGGAGCACGCAGAGGCACCTGCCTGCAGAGCCGGGATGCTGTATTCCCACCACTCCGGCAGTGCCACTCACAACAACTCCCAGCTGCTGCCAAAAGGTATTTTTAGCTGCATTATTTATTTGAACACCTGCCTGAGACTTCAAGGCAGAGTATGGAGTCTGAGCAGCGGAGGGAGGAAGGGAGGGAGGAGCGGCACTGGGAGATCTGGACTCTTTCCACTGGAAGATTCGAGAACAGAGACATGAGTGTGATGGAACAAGGCTCAGGCTATGCTGAGGAAGAGGATGGTGTGGCCAGGATCACGCACCCGTGCCACAAACAGCAACAGGCTAATCCAGCTGCTAGGACTAGCCAAATACCTGGGCAGACTGGGAAGATGCTCTCGCCACCCTCATCAGAGGCTGTCTTCAGGGAAGTTGGGCTTGTTAGGTATCCAGCTGCACGTGATTTCAAGATGCTCTGGCCCAACATAGCGTCTGCAGCAGGAACACCTAGGTCTCGCTGCCATATATCATCTTTTCCACATAACCTCATTTTGGGGAGAACACTGGCAGAACTGCCCTACTTCAAAATGCCTTTCCTCTGCACAAACCCAATTCCACCGCCAAACCAGCCTGTTGCCTTGTTTTGGAGAACCAGCCCCAGAGAAAAGAGAACAAAACGAACAGAGAGCAAGGAAAGGAACGATGCTGTAAGGGAGGCTAGTCATACTTCACACTCTTATTCCCAAAAATAGAGATGCTCTCAGGGCTTTGGGGCAGCAGTGGGATAATTGAGGGGCACACAGAAAGTAATACAACACCCCTATGTTATTTTTGCATGCCTTTCTTGCCACCCCATTTACTGATGTGAACAAAACCCGCTGCCTCCCTCTCCTTCTGCTGAAATAATCCTCCCCCCCTCTCTGAAATCAGCCAGGAAAAGGTGAAGAAAAAAAAGAAAAGAGCATCTAAAAATAAAGGCCAGGCCAGAGTATGTGCCTCTTGGTTGGGCTTCTGTGCTCACAGATCTGCTTATTTTGGCCTATCTCTCCCCAGCGATAAGGCAGCTAACAGCCCGTTATCAGCCAGTCGGTGAAAATGTGCTCCAGCCTGATTAGGGCTCAGTCTTTGCCAAGGTTATAAACAGCCGTTATCGTTCTCCCAAACAGAATAATCCGGACAGTATCAGCTCAGAAACATATGGGCCACACAGCGAAGATAGCCGCTGACGGACACTTCATTTTAATTGTAACGAGTGGTTAGCAGCAGCCTCCAGACAACAGACACAACTGCCCAATTGGCAGTGGGTTTGCATCTCCTCCTGCATCCCTCCTCCTCACCGATGGTTTTCTTCTCTCCCCACTGTCCTCCTCCCCTCAACTTCGCAGACCCCTGGGAGAGCCCTGCCTGGTCCCCCAGCACCCTCCTTAGCTCCACAGATGTAAACTGGGTGCTCAGTAGTGGTGGCACGAGCGTGGCTGTGTCACACCTGATGTGTTTATGGCCAGGCTGATGCGAGCAGTGCCCAAGGCACCTGCACTCACTTCCCAGAACGGGAGGGAGGCATTGATGGGTCCCCACCAGAGAGCTCAGCATTGACTTGCCACCTGCCTGGGTCCCCACTTCATGCAAAATCCCACCGTTTCCTCGCTGCCTGCCCGCGTGCCAGCTCGGCAGCAGGCAGGGTGCAGGAGGAGAGGCAGCAAACCCTCATTTCATATTCTCCCAGTGTCCCTTCTGTGTCATACTTTTTTTTTTTTTCCCCCCTTTCCCCCCCTCCCTCTTCCTAAAAGGGGTGGTTTAGCTCAGAGAGTCTTAAACACATTTGCATTCTCAAGACAAGCTTAGGCATAAATTCATCTCAGTGCAGGATCTTTTTTTTTTTTTTTCCTGCTCTCCCTGCCTCCCCATCCTCTTTCTTTTCCTCCCTTCTCCTTTTCTCTCCGAACCTGAAATGAATTCAGTGAGAACCCTTACAATTCCAGCACCATTGCGCTGTGCAGCGCGGGATTACAAGGGATCCAAGGGCTCTCCTTTTCTTCCGACTCCCAGCGTGAGGTGATGCTGCTTGGTTTTGTCATTAACAATACGCGGGGATAAGGCTCTTAGCCCCATTAGCCATGCTAACCTTCTTCCCTCTTTCTTCTCCAGCCAGCTCTAGCTCCCAGAAAGCACACCTGAGCTCTATTCCTCCCTACAGGGAAAAAGCAGGAGAAAAAAGGGAACCCTCCTCAAAAAACAACAGCAAAATATCAGTATTGGGAGTCAAGCTAAAAACCTTAGGAGAACCCAGGACTGAGCTTCAAGTCACGGATGCTTTCTCAGATAATCTGTATTCCTATCTCAGTGCCAGCGGAGCTGTGATCAGAATATCCAAGGTCTCATAAAAGATTCAGAGTTTATTGACTTCCTTGCCTTCACTGCTGGTTCATGGTGCTCCTGCCTGCTACTGCTCAGCCTCCAAAGAACCCGCTGCCCCTTGCAAGTTGCCATTGCAGATGCCTAAGTTGAAGATGTATATTTCCATGGCTGCGATGGACCAGCAGAGCGCAGCGATGGAGGAAGGTTCTCTTCCTGAGCTGGGGGATGCACTCCTAGCCCCAGTGAGAAGTGCTTCAGGAGAGCCTTTGGCCCAGTGGACCTCGCCACCCCAGAACAAACTCCTCTTAGCTGTCACCACAGTTACTCCAGTAGCACCAGCCACTGCAGCAGGCAGGCAAAGAACAGATTTATGAGGTTTTTTAATTCAAGTCACATATTTAGGTGAAATCATTCCCAAGCTGGAGAAGAAAAACTTACACCAGGGACCCCTCAAGAGCAGGTTTCCCCCTGGATCGTACACGGGATGAGCTCTCCGAGGGCTGTCTCTGGCAGCACTGCAGCCTGGTTTTGCTGCATAAGCAGCTGCGAGCAAATGTGCCGAACAGAGAATTCAGTCCCTGCAAATTTATGATCAGTGTTACTCGGCCACAGCCCTAAGGAGAAGGCAGGGGATGGGAGCAGGCACCCAGCCCTTTCAAATGCGCCATCCCACCAGCACACACATACTCACTGGTTTTAGGCACAAAATACCAGGTGAACGGTGAATGTGGTATATAATAAATTGTGTAGCTTACATACTAGAGGTCTTCGTACATGAGCTATACAGAGACACCCGTGAATGCCACACAAAACCAAGCATGATATAACCATCAAATCCACCTGAACACCCTATTAACTTTATTTCGACATCACCTAAAAGCCGCATCCGTGCACCTTGACTCCATACTAGATGGCACTGCGCAGCATAGAAAATAAAACCATATAAACCCCAAAATACTGCGTATGAACATATAGATTTATTTATACATATATGCTCAAGAAGACACATGTGCTTATTTGTTTACCTATGATATGTGCCTACAGCTTCATCCCACACATGTGTATTTACCCCCACAAGGCACTCCCAGACACACACATATATATACACATCTGCACATACATATAGACTATTTATATATACACAAACTACACAAACGCCCTACGTACCCTGCTCGGTGACAGCTCAGATTTTCAGTAATATCATAATATTATTTTTTAGATCAGTTAAGGTATAAAATGTGCGCTCTCTCAGTCTTTAATATTAATAAGTCTTGTAACTAGCAGTTTCTCGTAGCTCCGAATTCTTGAGCACAACTAGAAAGGGCACTTATCCTGAAAAATCTAATAAATTTACAGTTTTATATACTTCCTTCAATTGTAAAAGTCTTGTTCAATAAACTTTAAAATGCCACTATAGAGCAATAACACAGACAGTATAAACCCAGCCCTGGGAAAGCTGTGCAACCAGAAATTGTTCCCCTTTCTGCTACAGCAATAAAGTTTTATATGTTTGAACTGACTGTAAAAAGGTTTGAATGTTGGCAACTGGGGAATAATCTGTCTTCTTTATAGTTATTATCATATTTCCCACAAGACCCTTTGGTCTGTGTCAATCCTTCTCGTATATGACACCTTTGTACTGTCAGCGAAAGCAAGAATACTTAACTTTTTGCGTGCACGCACGGCTGTGACTGGAGGTCCTTTGCTCGGCTTTTCTTCAGATTACAGCACCCAGGAATAAATTACCTGTGATGTGCTGCGATGGAAGCCTTTTACCAAATCAAGCTGATTCAGAGCACAAAGCTCAAAACAAACAAACCAACCAACCAAAAAAGAAAGAATATGTGAACCTGATAAGAGGATTCTGTTGCCCCCGTGGGTCCCCAGGACACTGTGGCTGCACCCCCAGGGCATGCGGTGCTCCCCTTTGGTGGCAACTCTCCATTGCTCTTCAGTCAGAAAGAGATTTGGATTTGAGATCAGCTCCTCCTGCCTCTCTGCCACTGTCTGAAGGTGAGGGCAGGTCCAGCACAAGCATCCCCAGGTTCAGCAGCTGGAGCCAGATACCTCCTGGATAGAAACAATTTTGGGGATTCTGGCTGAATCCCAAAGATATCTGACCCAGACCCCAAAGAAACAGAAGGCAAACACAAGAGTATTCCTCACACTCACCCATTTCACAAATGGATGATGGTTTCACAATCGGTTGCAATTTTTAACTGGCTGGAAGCTCACAAACCAAGATAAGGATGAATTTTGTCAGAAGACCTGGTTCTCAACCTTCAGCAACCCAACACCATGCAATCCCCGACTGTGGGCCATCATTCAGGTGACAAAGATGAGGCTCAATCAGAGATTGAGATGTCAGAAGAAGTGATGTTAAAGCACGTTTGGAAAATGAAAAATGAGGAGTCACCAGGACCAGATAATACCTGCCTAAGAGTTCTGCAGGGACTCAGAAATAAAATGATTGCATATTTTCATTAGCAGCTCAATCTCTCATTACACTAGAGGACACAAAGTGTCATACCCTATTTTTAAAAAATGGAGTGAGATGAGCCACAGATTCACCGACTTGTGAGTCTCACTCCAGTACTGGCTAAGATGATAAATAGACAGGATAAAGCCTCAAGATGGACACGGTACCACCGAGATTAACTAGCAGTGCCCATGAGGAAGAAGAATGCGTACCTCACTGATGTATTACAACCACTGCACACCCAGCAACAGAAGACACAAAGCATAGCTGGCATTGTTTGGAATCCCCCAAAGTTTCATCAGCTGACAAATTCTTCTCCCAAGAAAACCAGAGACTAAAGGTTGGTTAAGAGGCACAAGAGAGTAGAAAGAAGTGGCTTCTTCAACAGGGTCATGGACATAGAAGGTTTGTCCACTGCTGCTTTGGAAGTTTATTGCCAGGAGAAGAGCATAAGCAACAGGGTTAGTGAGGGCTCGTGAAGGCTGAGATACTTCTCCAAGGATGTGTGAACAAAGCTCCATGAGCTGAAGATAAGATGGTGGGTAAAAAGTCAGTGAAGATAAAATGCACAAGGAAGTAATTTAATTACTCACACACACTGAGTACGACAAACTTTGTGCAGTCAGGCCGGACGGCCAGCGAAGCGTGAAGGGAAGGGGAGGCTTGAGCTGCCAGGGCTTCACAACACCCCACGTCCAGGATGGTCCCTGCCCTGAAGCTTCTCATCCCCTGCAAGCCCATCATCCTTGTAAGAAAGACAGAGAGAGGCTTTTTACCAGGGCCTGGAGTACTAGGACAAGGCAAAATGGTTTTAAACTAAAAGAGGGTAGATTTAGACTAGATGTAAGGACAGAATATTTTACGATGATGGTGAGACACTGAGGTTGCCTGGCAAAGCTGGGGAAGTCCCATCATTGGAAGGGTTCACAGTCAGGTTCAAGGGGGCTTTGAGCAGCCTGCCCTTGTGAAAGGTGTCCCTGCCCTTGTGGAGGCATGAACTACATAATCGTTGAATGTTCTGTGGTCCTGTAGGCAGGAGATAATGTCACTGTGGGGTCTCCTCATAGTGGAGCTACAGAGAGACTCCGTAAGGAAAGGGGATTGAAATGAGCATCAAACACTAAACTATCAAATTGTATTTTGAAGGCACGTGGATGATTGTAAAAGCCACTGATGTAAACCAGAAGAGGTCAGAGATGTAGGTAGCCTGCCCTCCTCAGGAGTAAGTGTGGAGTTGGAGAGGCACCTACTGCCATGGCTTCTCCCCACCCAACATGTCCCTCCAGGCACAAGAAACAACATTTGAAACACAGACCAAGCACCATAACCATGGGCTTTCACTTTGAACAACCAGCCACAAATGAAGGTGAAGCCCCTCAGCTTCCCAGCACCCCTGCAACCAACAAAAAAAAAGAAAGGCCAGGTTTAGGGCCACCTTTTTCTCCTGCCCCTGCTCTCCTCACTTTGCTGGCTGAGCACCCAAGACCTCTGTACCAACCCTCAGCAGGCCCCCAAACCTGGAGACACCCCAAGCAAGCCATCGTGCTGCTTCCATTTGCACCTCCCAAGAAGCACAAGTCCTTTTGCTAAAGAGCAATGAATAAATCTCTTGGTGCTCACCATGAAGAAGCTCACCATGGGCTTATGGCAAGCCCAGCAAGCACTGCTGTGCGGGAAGGGGGGTCTGCAGGTACCCTGACAGCACTCCCTTCTCTCCACGGGGATAACCCATCTCTTCCCACCATAACTCAGCATCCCAGCCTCAAACCTGCTGGATCTCAGGGTCACGGGCGAGCAGGGCACACGTCCCCCATCCCGCCCGTGGAGTAGCAAGGGTTAAGTCCAGCCAGCAAGGCGCATCTCTGTTGCAAGAGTCCATTACCTCCCGCCACATTACCTCATTCATTTCTTATATGCGGATGGTTTATTCTCCCATGAGCACCCTCGCTGGCAGACATGGCTAGTGTAAAGTCCCCTCCCTCCCCTGTATTTCTCTATCCATCACATTTAACACTCTGACAGTAACAGTCTATAATGTTTCTATTCTACAAAACCGCTCTGTCAACTCCGGGCTTCCAGAGCAGCAACTGAGGAAAATAAATAACATCAACGCCAGGCCCGACAGTATCACAGCTTGCTTTCTGCTGGGGGTTTATTTTATTTTTTGTGGGTTTTTTGGTGGGGTTTTTTTGAGGAAGAGAAAGGAGGAAGAAAAAAAAATGAGAGCAAAGGAGAAAGGGGGGAAAAAGTGCAGGCACGTAATGTGCAGAGAGACACGGGGGGAGGGGGGAATTTCCTTCCCACCCAAACGAAGTGCTGGGAGTCCCTTGGAGATAGATGAACATGGCACAAGCCTACTGCCCCCACCCTGCTGCCCTTCTCACCCTGCGCCTGTATTCCTGCAAGACATGGTGGCTATGAGGAGGGGGAGGCAGAGGACCATACCCCAGCTCCGCTTCAACGCCAGTTCTACCACCACCAGCCGAGGGTGTGTGCAGGCAGACACGCAGCAGCCTGCTCCCAAGGGCAGGAATGGGCTGGGCAGTGCTTGCAGAGGCTGGGCAGTGAGGGGGAGAAGGGCTGCAGCTCTTGGAGATGGAAGATTCAACCCATCATCACCCACCATAACCCCTGCAGCAGTGGCAGGCAAAACCCCATCTGCTCCACACCAGCCCCTGGTCAGAAATCACTAATCCACTTAAATAATCCACTCTGGCTCATGGCTTAGTGGCCTCGCAGTGTTTTCCATCCCCTTTCACTCTTCTGAAACTCCCTAGAGCTGAAATCAGGCAGGCGGCCGCAGCTCCAGGGTTTGCCTGCTCCTTTCTGCAGCGGCACGAGCAACACCAGCACCCAGTCAGAGGGAGGATGAAGGGGAACTGCACCCAAGTAAGTTTTGCCAGAAAATAATAATTAATAATAATAACAAACACCTGAAGAAGTTGCCTGGCACTTTAGAAAGTGGAAAACAAGCAGAAAAACTCCACTTTTATCACTACTTTTGCTTTTCTGTGATAGGACTATGTTGGTGTTCATTTTAAGTTGTGCTCTGCAAGCTCGCCTGACTTCTGCATGAGCTCTGCAGGCCAGACAGAGACTTGTTCAGGTGGTGTTTTTCATTGAGGAAAAAAAAAAAAAGAGAATAAATAAATACATGCACAAGAACTTTTCCAATCAATCGGAGAGAGACAGAGCCCTTGACAGCCCTGCAGACTTGGGGGCTGTGCTCACCAGGCAGTTTACAGAAGCCAGTAGGTATGCACCTGCCCGCGGCAGAAAGATGAGGGAACAGGTGATTCTATGTTCTATAATTCTATGTGTGAGGGTCAGAGGGGATGCTCCAAGGAGTGGGAGGTTTGGAGGACCACAAAAACACAGGGAGCAGGTAACTGTCCTTGCAGTCCCCCAGTTATTCATTTCCCTAGTTCCTTTGTGTCAAGCAGCTCTGAAATGAAGCTGACACCCTCCAGCTTGTCTCAGGGCCACCGGCGGTCCTGGATGGGGATGTGTATGGGGATACACCATCCCACATCTTTCAGACTCCTTCAAGTCAAAAAAAAAAAAAAGAAAGAAAGAAAAAAGTGAAAAGAAAACAGGAAAAAAAAAAAAAAAGAGCAAGCAGAAAACGGTTCCCTCTTTTGTTTACATACCTGCCAAGGGCTGATGTTGGCTGCTGTCAGTCATTTGTATGAGCTGACGGTTTTCTAGCCGAAAGCAACACAAGCAGTAGCAAGGCAAGCAATAAAGGGACAGATCCTGCTCCGAGAGCCCCACACCACCACCACCCACCCCCCCCCCCGAACTCACCCTGTGAACTCTGCGCTGGGAGGAAAACACACTGAGTGACCAGAAAGGCTTTGGGTTTAGAAAATGACCTGTGTGCTCTGAATCCCTGCAAGGGAGAGCATCACCTCTGTGGGAAGGACCCCTCAGCAACACCAGCACTGAGCTCTGCCAAAATTTGGAGAACTCGGCCAGAGAGGGACAACGTTTGCACCCAAGCTTCCTCTTGGAGGTTCCCCCGGAGAGGGGTGGCTCATGCAGCACCCATCACGGATCAGGCTCTCCAGCTAAACTCTGCCCAACCTCTGCACCACAAGCCAGGTTTTGCTGCAAAGCCCCCAGAGCCGCTCAGAAAACCCTAAGCCAGGAAGGACACTAATGGGATTTGAGCTACCATCTGGAATGGGTTCAAAGAGGCTCCAGAGCAACTATCTTTGCACAGACTCCTGGTCCTCTACCAGGAAGGGCCTTTATTCTGCTGCGAAAAGAAACTTCCCACTTGCAATGGCAAGAATAAAAGCTTCCCACAGAGGTCTGACAGCATAATATGCATGCAGGCCCACGTGTGAGCACACACCCCCCCGACACAGCCATGCTCGCAAGGGGAACGTGCAAGAGAAATACAAAGAATTAAGGAGCGCTGAAAGGTGCAAACCAAACTCCGAGCTTTGATGTGAAAAAACACACAAATGCCTTTTTTTTTTATCAAGCCGTGTTATTTTCCGTTCATAACTATCCCCCTCAATAGCTATATATGTACCCAGATAAAACTTGTATTTAGCTAAGCCCTGTCACTGGGAAGCGTGTTATTTGCTCATTGATCGCTGTCGTTACTTGATTTACAAAAAAAACCCCCTCCCTTTGGCCAACATGAGAGGAGAAACTGGGTGCTAGGACTGATCACAGCGCGACCGGAGAGCAGCCCTTGGAGAGAAATGTTTGCAAAAGGTTCACAGGCTGAGATTTGTTTCTGGAACCCAATCATGTTTATATAATTAATCCATTTCCTATTTACTTTTGCATCAGGATTTGCTGACAAACAGTTCACAAAGCTATAAAAATGGCAGGTTTGGGAGCCGTGGGGAGAGCTCACTGCTTCTTTTGTTTATTCCCCAAACTCTGGAGAGATGCAACACCCTCTGGATAGACATGTCAAATTTTGCTGTTGCATGGAATAGCCAAACCTTCCAGGTTTGCTGCCACCAAAATTCAAGGCTGGAAACTCACTCACAGAAGCAACGGCATCTTCCACACATGCCTGCAGAGGAGTCCTCTGATAGCCAGAAAGGACAGAAGCAGGGATGCACGGGGGTGGGTAAATCCATCCTTTCTAGCTCCAAGAATTGCAAGATTTGGGCTGTTTTTTTGGAGGGCAGAAGGGGACTAAGGAAGAAGAAAATTCTCCAGTTACATGCAGCCCTCCATGGCACCCCAGGCTCAGCTCCCCAGGGAGCAGCCAGTGTGCGCACCAGAGGGCAGCAGTGCCAAAGCCACCCACTGTCACCCTTCAACATCCAACCACCCCACAAGCAGCAAAACCAGCTGGTTCCTATCAAGACACTTCTTACTGGACACTTGCTTTATGTGGCAAAAGAGGCAGGGAAACAAAATCACCATTCATTTGATCCCTCTGCTTTACAGAAAGCTCAGTGCCAGTCACCAGTCAGGAGCAGCTGTCTACTGACCCAAACTTAAGACCTTCTTGCTATTGCTTTGAGGACATCCTCAAACTCTCGGTGAGCTTCACCAAGGTGCAGATGCTGCTTGTGAGGGGCTGTACCATCACAGTGTGACCCATCGCAGCATGCCTGGCTAGGGCATGGCGCATGGTCCCCATGCTCAGGCATTTCAGGGCTCTGAAATACTAGGCACTACGACTGAGAAAAGGTAAAGAGAGTTGTGATGGAAAGCCACAGGGAGGCCTATCACACAAGCAATGCATCGCTGCAGCCATCCCTGAGAGCATACCTACATCACCGTGAGCATCGCAGCACAGCTGTGAGCATCGCTGTGAGAGTCCCACCTGCAGTCCGCCTGCAAGAGGCCACAAGGGCCAGCTCAGCTGCAGGCACTGCAATAGCCCCCCATGGGCCACGGCCTCATCCCACACTGCCTCCTCTTGCTGTGCTCCTGCCTGAAGCCCACCTCCGGAGATGATAACGACTAATGAAACCCGTGGCTCGCCAACAACAGTGGATCAGGCAAAGCAGCGGCGGTGGCGGCAGCAGCCAGGCTGCTGAGCGGGCTGGGATGCATGTAATCAGAAGGGTTATCTAATGCTAGTTTCATTCTAATTGAGTCACTACCATATGTCACCCTGCAATAACAACGCAAGCAGCATGCAACTGAATACATATTTAATTCACATAATGGGTACAACAGTAGAAGTAATCAAGGCAGTTTGCCATAAGCCATAAAGAAGCGTAGCGTGTTCCTATCGAGGAGCAGCCTGCGCTCGGGGAAAAGGGGATGGCAGGGGCATCGCGCCGCTGCAAAGGAAGGGGGGACCCCCTCCCCAAAAACGTGCCCCAGCACGGATTGAAGGCGAGGTGGCCATTCAATGCGGATAGAAATCGATGGCAGAATATTGTCGACGGATCGTTAGCCCCTTCAATATAATTAACAGTAATGGATTTATTGGCGGAAACTTAATGATTTGAATGTTAAATACCGGCCTGGAATAGTGGTGCGCAGTCCAACTGAGGGGCAGTTGCTTTGTTTCCAGTTTCTAAACGGATGAAAAAACTGAAAAAATCAACCTGAGCCAGGGAAAGGTGCAACCCCAGGGCAGGGCCAGGCAGTGGTGGCCGTCCCTGCTCCTGGCTCACCCTCCTCTTCCAGTGGCACCTGACGGCCCCACTCGCTGCCTTCATTTCCTCATGCAATGAGAAGATTAATACGATTGAGGACCACTCATCAATATCTTTGGACAGATCAACTGGAGTTTTCATTAAAGCCATATTAATGCTTTTGGATACACAGCTGTGGACAGGTTAGGCTTCAAAAATAAAGCCCAGAGAGGAAAGAAAAGAGGAAAGGAGCAGCGTCTGCTCCCAGGCGGGAATTAACGGAGAGCTGGCCTGTTCCCTCGTTAGTGGCCTCTCCCACCAACATGTTTTGATGTATATTTCATGAGGATAAACAAACATTCATTTCACTTTGGGAAGGTGCTTGCCGTAATGTATTGGCAGCCTCACCAGCAATGAGGGGACATTAATTTCAATTCTGGTGTTTAAACACTTTGTTGAGTCCCAATCATTCATCCCTGGCTCAGCACAGCCCCGGTGTGGGGAAACGATGGACAAGCGGAGCCCCAACGTCACCCTTCTGCAGAGCCTGCTGGAGTTTATTTGGTAGTTAAATGACTTAAGGAGGACACAAGGAAAAGGAGCAGTTAGGAAAGGGGCAGCTCTACCTGGTTCCCTGCCTTGGGGTGCAGCCTTCAGCCATGCCAAGTACTGTCAGAGAACCACCAGCCTAGGTTGGGAAACACAGGCTCCGATGAGTATTTGGAGCTATGGTGAACCACAGCATGTGCCAGAGGTGGAAGAAGGACTTCTGTCCTGGTAGACTCCTCGGTCTTTCAGGACTCCTCAGCCCACCAGATCCACCATGTTAAATGAGATAATGGCAGTGCTTTTTCCACCAGGATGCTGCAGAGAAGTCTCTCCAAGACAGTGGATTCTCAGTCCACTACTAAAAGCCAGACCTCGTTTAGAAAACAGCCTGCCCATCCATATGCTTTGCAGGGACAGGAAACCAGATGTGCTGGTGAGGACCTATCACATTACACGTACCTCTTTCCAAACCAAGCGCTGTTCTGAGGTAGCACCTGCAGCCAGCTCCCTTCTGCAACTCTTTGGGCAGATCTGCTCATCAGTAGCCTGCACCCTCAGTGGGGTTTCGGAGATGCACACGCTATACACAAGAAAATGCCCACAGCATTCCCCCAGGAAATGCAGGTACGGATACAGGCAGCTGGGTCTTCTCTCCACCCCTGGCCCTTTGCTCCTCATATGCACCACTGAATAAACGGAGCTGTCAGAAACTGTGCAGCGGAGGGAGCAAGGGGGGCTGGGGATGCAGAGTAGGGTCACGTGGGAGTGGGAAAATGGGAAGCAAGTATGCCCTGGAAAGGGACAGAGTCCTGCTGCACAGCAGAAGAGATCAGGACAGGTTGAAGAAAGAGTGGTTGGCAAGACAACGTCGCTTTTCTTACTCTCCCATATCTGTAAGAGGTGATGCTGCTTGCAGAAAGGCTATTTGAAGCAAAACAGGAAAATGATGCCTTTATGAAATAGTGACGTGTTGTTTATGTGAATGCCAAGGGGTTTTCTTATCCCTCCCCTCCATGAACACACCAGCACCCAAAAAGGCGAGGGAAGCTCCAGCAGAGTTTCACCACTTCCAAAAAAGAAAGATGTTCTACCAAAAGACTAGCATATATTCACCTGAAGAACCAAGACAGGAGAGGGCAGGGAGGAAGACACTGCACCCTCACGACAGACAGAGCTGCCCCCTGGGTTCTTCTTCCACTTATATTCTCCTGCTTCTTTTTCCCATCACCAAATACACAAGATCCCCTACATATAAGGTAGACTTAAAAGAAGTTACAGTATCTGACAACACATCGACAGCTCTCTGGGAACGTTGTAGAGACATTGCAGTTACTTTATATTATAAATCACGCACAAAGAGACATCGATACACACACACGCTCCCATCTAGCTCCACATAAAGGCAGGCAATGCCATAAAAACATTCCTCCTTTTGCTTTATTTTGTGGGAGCTTCTTTGTGAAGATGTTGTAGAGGCAGCAGCTCTGTCTCCCTTCTCATCCACGCATCTCCTTGGTTTTAAGAGTAAAAAGTTGCTTTAACAAGAAAACACACTAATGCCTAGAAAGGAACTTAGAACAGGAGAGCTGCCACTATCAGGGTCACAAGGCAGACAAAGCACTGAGGGACTTGTCCCCAAACATCTTCTAGGGTATGACCCCACAATAGGGTTTTCAACAACATCGTGTGTTTCAGGAGGAAGGACTGTCCCTTGGTACTCAATGGCTAATCCAGCACGATCAGAAGACCCTTCCTCACAGGCTGATAAAGGTCTATATCCCTCCCCAAAATTCCCCCTGTCTCTGTCTCGACCTCTCCACAGACAGATGTTTCCAGTTGCAACAGACATGACTGACCAGATGGCAGACCCCTTGGATACACGGTCAAACTTCATGCTGTTGGTTGGATGAAATAAGTGTTTCTTTGTAGTATGATTCAAATCTGACAAATTTCCCATTTCAGCTCCCTGCAAGGAGCACATACCCTAAGACACAATCTCTGTCCCAAAGGGCTCTTCATCTAACCAAACTGGCTGGAGGCTTGACATGGAGGGAAGAGCTTAGGGTCAGACCTCTGTGATTCCAGATATCCCACTGCAGCTCACCCATTAACATCTAGCAAAGCCAACCCAACTCCTGAAGCTTCCTTGTCTTGCTGGGGCCATTGGAAAAGAAAGATCCATGGTCTGAAGTCGTATGGAAAATCCCAGAGCCTTCCCTCCCTCTGCCCCCCCTCCCCATTCAATAATCCTGTTAAACTGAACCCTGGCTGGATTAATCTCGTTCCCCAGACAAATGGGTGATTATTCAGGCATCACATTGGGATTTTTAGGGTTTGTGTGCGTTTCTACTGATCTTCTCTTGGCTTCTTTTGTAAATGGCTTTTACCGCTCCCCTGACAGCACGCACAATTCAATTCAGCCTCTCTATTAACATTTCAGATACAAATACCTGCTCCCCAGGGCTACCCGCAACAAATATCAGCAGAGCTTTGGGGAATCCTTCCCTACTTCACCACCAGTTTGGTGGCTAAAAAAACCTACAGCTACTTGTATTTGTCCTTAAAGTCCTCTTCTCTCTAAAGCTAGCTGAGACAACCTCTTGCAAATACTCAACCCACACAGCCTAAGGCCAAAGCATCCAGAAATCAACTTCCGAATCAAGCCCAGCAAATCTAACACATGCCTCTGACAGCCTTGGATAAGAAAGATCCTACCGAAGTCAACCAAATTTGACACCCAGATACCCAGGTGCAAACACGTAACCTGACCCGGAAACATTCGAGCAGGAACATCAGGTGGCTGTGGCACCTCCTGCCCAGGAGAAGAAATGGAGAGTCACCAGGAAGAGAAAGAAGTAACCTTGAAGACAGTACTCAAATTTGTTGTCTGGATAACAGGAGATGACCACCTATGTGTGACAGCAGGGAACTGGCCCTGGGTCCCACGTGGTCACATTTCTATCAGTGTTTTCTCAATATTGAAGAAAAGACTAGAGATGAGGGCACACAGTTCTTACCTTGCATGAAGAAACATAACTGTGGGGCTCCTTTAGTCCCTGGAGAACCTCTACAACAGAGCCTTCATCTGCCTGGCCAGCAGCTCAGATTCCCATCATCCCACATGTGCATTGCTGTATATGCCAGTATGTGTGTGCATATACAGATGTGTACACACACACACTCAGAAACATGCATGTTAGTAAACAGGATGGAACAAAGCAGCATTCAAACACCTCTCTGTTCCTAGAAAAAAAAATCTGCTTTAAGCTTGTTCACTTCCAACCCCAAGTAATGCCACCACATAAAAGCCAAGAAGCAGTTTCCCACCACCCAGATGTTTTCCCCGCCATGTCCTCAGCTATATTTCTATACTTCAGTGATTACAGTAAGTTGAAAGTAGCCCTGCCAAGGTAAGTGGGCTGGGAGAAGCCAGCTGGACCACGGAGCTGGAGGACTGCACACCAAGCTCCAGCCTGTCCAAGCCCAGCAAAGCCACGGGTATGCAAAGGAGCACACTATTGTCCCCTGGATGCCAGCACGGCCCTTCAGCTGCTAGCAAAGAGAAAGGGAAGAAACCAGAAAACAACTCTGCAGCTGGAAGAGCTCACTGGCACTCACAGTACTGCCAGCTTTCACTTCTGTGGGATACTCAGATTTTTCATTATTTTTTCCCCCTCAAAGCTCCAGGAGTCTTGGAAGAGATGAGACTCAGCATTTGGTAGCAGAAGACACAACACAGAGCAGCTGGTCCTCAGCAAAAAAACAAGCCTCAACAGTGAGGTTTTCCCCATCACTTAAGACATCCTTAGAAAACACAAATCACTATTTCCAACTTCTCCAGGGTGTCTGGTTTGTGGCACTCAGGACATACAAGATGCTTCTTGACACTGCCAGGGACAGAGGATGCTCTGCCAATTCCAGCCCAGATCGGGGACTGGGGAAGGCAGCAGAGGGATGGCAAGCTCAGTGCTGAGCTGGAGGGGCAGCAATCCTTGGGAGAGACCTGGGGCATCAGAGGAATAGATGTTCTGCAACTCTGAAAGAATCCTTCCCATTCCCTTTGCAGCAAAGGACAGCCCAGGGTGCCAAATGGACCAAAAAGCCACAAAATCCATGCACCCCCAGACTCTTTCCCCTAATCAGGATGGAGGCAATCTAGCAAAATTCCCATTAACCAGCTAATGCATATAGCAGCGTTTCCCAGCCAGGGCTCCTCATGGCTAAATAACAGTCTTTATCCCCCAATTTCCCTTCATCATTTGTCATCTTCTTTCAAATCAACTCAGTATTTCCTGAATCCTCAAGTACTAACAGGCTCAAAAAAAAAAAAAAGACCAAAAGAAAAGACCAAAAACCAACCAAACAAAAAAAACCAAAACCCACAAGAAACAGCCCCAAGGAGGCAAGTGCTTAACGACTCACTAGAAAACTGGTCAATGTTTCCCACCCCTCTCTCCTCTCCCAAAACTTCACCCTTTCCACCCTGGGCCTCCAAACACTTCCCGGACAGCCACGGGTAGGCTCAGATGCATCGGCCTGGGGGAGGAAACCCAGTGAGCAAGAAAGCAGATGGATCACAGTGCTGGGAAGAAAGAAGCTCAGAGCACTGGGATCTCCAGCAGATGCACTTCCTGGTCCCCCATCCCACTCCACATCAGCCCAGCATTCCTAGGACAAACTCAGCCCTGAACCAAGTGGTGCCGGGACCTCTCCCAAAGGACAAGGGCAGGAAAACAGCTAGGGATCATGACGCTGGAGCATCCTCCACGCAGGACATGCAGCACATACATCCCCCCTACCTCTGCCAACAGCTCCTTTGAAGGACTGGGACATGAGTTTCTGCAGCAAAAATAGGTTTGCAAGGGCAGAGAGGAGAGGGGCTGTGCTGAGGGCTTGGCAGGTATATACAGAAATGGAGAGAGGAGAGCAGCACACCAGTGTTTCATGCTCAGCGGGGTGTTCCCGCTCCACACACATCTGTGGGGTATGGTGGCAGAGGGGGCAGTGTAGGTGATTGGGACATGGTGCCGTATGGAGCTAAAGGTTACCCACCTGCACCATCACACTACATGGTGCCTGCATCACAGATGGAGACCTCTAGATACTGCTGATGGCAACCCAACCCAAGCCATCACCCAGACACAGCCATGCTGCTCAATCCCCAAGCAGATCCCATCCTGCACTCTACAAAGCAAATCAGAAAGAAATGGGGCAATTTTTTCACCCCTCCCTTCAGTGCTCCACACCCCCTCTCCCCCACGACTCCCCTCCCATCCTTTGCTTTCTAACGCACCACCACATTCCCAGATAAATTGTGTAAGGGCAATTTAGGGGCAACCCAAAAGCAAAGCAGAATGGCTGCAGAGTGGGCAAACAATGGGAAAAAAAAAAAAAACAACAACAAAACCTCAACAGCAAAATAAAATACAAAAATGAGGAGAGAGAGGTTTTTAAAAGGACCAGACTGGGGGAAAAAAAAAAAAAAAATCAACGGCAGCACAAGAAAAGGGGAAAGGAGGGGGGAATTCCTCTGGAAATCATTAATACTCCAGGAACCTTCAGGACTAAACCTGAATACAGACACTTAAGCTCTCAGCTCTGCCATTAACGCTAGGGCCTAAATTATTGATCTTTTGCCTTTATCAGCATAACAGTCACGTCCCGGTATCAAGATCTAACTACACTGCGGTCCCTGTGCTGCAGCCACTGAAATAATTAGGAGAAATTCTCATTAAAGGAGAGTGAAGGGTTCAGAGATGGAGACAGAGAAAAGGGTCTGGGAGGGTGTTTAATGTCTTCCATGGGGTCGAGAGAGCACTCTGATCAAATCCCCACATGGGGCCGGGGGATGACAGCTTATCAAAAGGAGAAGTCCAAAGCCCAGGCTCGGCTGTGTCGTAACAGCACCCACCCGCAGCCACTGCCACATGCTGGAGAGAGGGGGAAAAAAGGAAGGTAGGGGAGGAAAAAAAATGCATGAAAAAATAAATAAAAGGGGGGGGGGGTAATGATGGAAGGGCTGCTGCAGGCTTGTTTGGAGTCTAAAATACTCGGCCTGGGGAAAGAGGAGGGATGCAGGGAGGGGAGGTGGGTACGAGGGAGAGTCGGAGGAGGAAGGAGCCCAGCCTGCTCCCCAAGGCACACGCACGGCCATGGCTCTCGCTATCGATTTCACTGCGGACTGCACTGCTCGGGACGCCGAAAGGAAACTGCAAAGCGAAAAGGGAGAGCAACAAAACCAAAGCAAAGCTGCACACTCGGGCCAAGAGGACAGAGGGAGGAAGCCCAGACTGGCAGTGGCTCAGCTCCCGGCCCAAAACACCATGGAAAACATTAAAAAATAAATTTATAAAGAAGAGAGAAAATACACTCCCATCAGCTTGAGACCCCAGGAAATATTTCACAAAGCCCAGGAAAACAAATAAATAAATAAATGGGAAAACTCTCCCCCCCTTCCCAGCCGCTTTCCTATTCT
>JANHFX010026524.1:0-10174 GCA_027560015.1 Chloroceryle amazona | reverse complement strand
GGCAGTGACCCCGCACCGCACCGCAGTCTCGTAGCTGCCCTGCCCGGAGTGGCACAGCCTTGCTTTCCTCTGCCGAGACTGGCTGTTGTCCCATACTCCAGTCTGTCACTTACAAATATCCTTGCGATTTGAAACGTTAATGTGGGGTCCAGCAACTTGACGTTTGTTTTATTCAGTCTTAGAGAAGCAGACAGGGCAATCCTTTGGTTTGCTACCAGGAAAACTCTCTAATCTTGCATACGACACTGACATTAAGTTTATAGGAAAAAAGATTGTAAGCTCTTGTATAGCAAAAACCACAGCTCAGATAGTGGGGAAAATGCCCGAGCAGTGGGAACAAGGAGCCCTACTGCTTCTTCACCCAGCACAGAACTGTCAACAGCCAGAACACATGCCTGTGGAGATGAACACCAGTAGGTACTGGTTGTTGGCCATAAGTATAAATAAGTACATGCACTCACTAGGAAAGTTGTTAAGCCCCAGTTCAGCCCCAGTTCACCCCAAGACTCTCCCAAATTATGCAAAGCCTTTCTTCTGGTTATGACCTTTGAAAGGTGATGTATGAGAATGTGAGATGCTGCTGGGGGATCCTTTGAAGATTCTTTTTTGTTCGAACTGGTTAAGTCACTTCCCTATCTACCCAGGCACACATTCCTCTCACTGGTGTCTGTTACACTCAGAGCCTGAGCATTTAAGACCCCTGTCAGAGGGCAGAGCCTTCCGAAGTCTGAGCAGCAAGGAAAAAGCACCAAGTGTCCTTATCTTCCTAGTGACGACTTCAGCTTCACTTCATAAAAGCGAATGTCTTCTGTAGCTCCCCTGAGTCACAAGCCACCCGTGAGACTCAGATCTTTTATACAAGTCCAGCTATTGGAACCGCCTGGTGACTACATGGCTCAGAAGCCTCACAGCCTTATCTGACTCCAGGGAACTGCAGTATTTATACCCCAGCACAGATCTAAGAATGCACAAGTATCCAGCCAAGCTCCCTCTGTAAACAAGACCTAGGATTTCATGCAGGCTTTGACTCTTCAACTGGATCCTGAAAGCAGCAACTGATTTCTTCATGCCACTGCAGAGACCCCTCCTGTCAGCTCAGTCATAGCCTCTCGTGTCTCCTCAGCACTACATTTCATCCACAAACAGTTCTTGCTACTCTTCAGAAGCAAACGTGTAGGAGCATCATTACATTCAGACATGCAAAAAGCAGACTAAAGCTTGATTCAAGCTGAAGTGGGATTCTGAAGTGTTTTGTAAACTTAGACACCTTCTGTCAGCTGCTCTGTAGGGAGCAGCACAGGAACACAGGGCAGTATCTAGCTACTCTACCTCTTCCCCAGAAAGGACCATTAGAGTTGTAACTGCTAGAGTGTTCCTAGGTGCTTGCTTTTCAGTCTCAGCCCTTCTCTACATGGATTCCCCCCCCACTAACAGAATGGTACAGATGACTTAACAGAAGAGCAGTATTACAGCTTCTCTGAGGCCTCTCTGCAATTCTACAGGCTTTTGACACATTCCTGAGGAAGCACAAGGCCTCATCTAGTGAATGATTCAGATAAATATCAGCCTGGCAGCTAAAGATGGAGCAAGAGATGAATATAGAACTGGCTCGAGCTTTCTGGAACCTCTTTGCAGTCTTCAGCCTCCTCCCCTGGTTCCCATCTTCTTTGGAAAATAAACAGCTCTGATTGTTGTGCACTTGAGATTATGAAAACATCAAGTCCATTAGTATTTGGCAAAGTGCTCTCTCATTTCCTTCTGATGTAATAATTGAGAGAGAGGGAGCGGAGACTGCAAAGATAGCACAAGGCATGAGTTAATGACCTTCTCGCATGTATGTGTGGGCTCTTTTATAGGGAGCCTTTCCAATCCCCATCTCGCCTCCACTCATACTGTTTCAGCTGAAACACTGCTTCAGTGTGGCTTTTATTATTTGATCTGATGTCCCTTGGCCAGCCTTCAGAGGCAGCTAAATGGCAGGCAGGTGTTGGGGGCTAAGAGACAAAAAGCAAATGGAGCTAATGCTTCAGCAGGCCTCCTGCACACAGTCATTCAGCTTCAGTCTCAACAGGCAAGCACCACCGTTGCCCAATTCTTACTGCCTGCTTTGGTTTCTGTTACACGTGGAAGTGAAGGGGGAGGATTGTGTCCTACTTCCCTTTTGGGGGAGATCCTTTAAAAGACTGAAGGCCTGATAAAAATCAGGACGTGGGTGGAATGACTAAGTGTAGAAAGGGATCAACCGTTGAAAGAAAATTAACTGGGGTCAGTGGTTGCTAATCTATCAAGTATTAGACTGGCCACTCATTTAGTTGCCAAATTTGTGGCTTACTTAAGGTACTTCGAGCCAAAATTAAGTGGGATAAATTCCACAGAAGGGTATAGTGTTTCTGCTGGCTTTCTACAGGCTTTACTTTGGTCTTTCCAGTTGCTTCTAGAAGCCTCCAAAGATGTGTAGCTTTCTACATTAGCTTAACTGGAACCTAAGCCAAAAATGGCATCTCATTAATAAAAAAATATATCTTAATTTGACAGTTGAAGCTTGGGGAAAATAAAAATCCCTCCTTGTGAAGAGGTCTCATTTGACTGCCCCACCTTGAAGTGGCAAGTTACAGGGTTTCCTGAACTAAAAGTGATAATACAGATACTCTTCCTCCACTATGGTGGTGCCCACAAACAACTGAAGCCCAGTCATTCCCTGTACCAGGTGTCCCTGCTCCACTGGCTTCACTGGCAGCATGTGCAGGGTCACAGGGAGCTTTCAGTGAGGTGGCTTCCTCAGGATTGACAGCAGTGCCAGAAGGCAAGTTACATACTTCCTTGGTGCCTAGAGACTCTAGAGTCCATCCTCTTTCCCCCAGGTACGGGTGCGCATACACCTCTCCCATTTTACCCGAGAGGGTTTCAGTGGGAGCACGAGGCCAGTTAGTCTGATGTATTCCACGTCTCGGCAGGGCTTGGGCTGTTCCTTTTTTGCCACCAACACACCCCGGGCTTACGTGTCCCAGAGCAAACTGCTTATCTTTGTACAATAGCATTAGAAGACTGGCAGGTAGGATCAGTTTTACCCTCTTTTCACCTCCAATTCCTAAAAGGAACTGACAAATGGATTACAGGATGGATCTGTCCCAGAAGAGACATGATTTCTGAAAGGCCCTTTAGAAGGGCCCCAGCTCATTTCAGGGCCACGTAACAGTACTTCCTTGCCAATCTAATATACCCTTACATTTAATCATGAAAGATTTCATATCATAGAAAAAAAAAAGTCTTTTTTTCCCAGAACTAGCTAGAAGTATAGCTGTTTCCTTCCTCCCTGCACAGTCTCTCCCCCCATATTTTATACATGCAAGGGCACATGCATTCTTACTCCTCTCTGCCATACTTACGTGGCTTCAGTTCTGATTTCATTGATTGCACACACCAGTGTCTGCAGAGCTGCCTTAAGTAAGTTGAATCAGTTGGGAATTCAAGGTGATTACATTTTTCTCCTTCAGATACATTGTTTTAGTTAAAAGCCACTCTGGCTGCTCCATAACAAAGCCAGACACAGTGCACCCCATTGTCCGACTCTTGGCCAAGGTAGCGCGTATGGATTAAGTGATGAATTGCAAAAAGGGCCTAAAAGCCAAGCTGTAACTTCACAAAAAGGCCATTAAAGGTGAGCGCTGTCAGTAAAGTGCCCATTTAGAATGGCTTTTATGACCCTCGGCCTTCCAAAGAGGTACATGAGCTACAAATCGTTCAGTCTCCCAGGCTCTTGCTGGCCCAAGAGGCAGGAGAGGCCTTCTGCAGAGTGACAGATTGTCATCTGAACTTGGCTGGGAGAGCTGCTTTCTGCAGGGATGGTGGTTGGAACACTATGACCATCCACTCCCAGATGGTGAGAACAGTAAAACCTTGGTCCTGGTCAGAGACAGGTCACAAGTCTAGCAGCACTGAAGCTTCAAGAGGGAAAAAATTGGGATGGGGGAAATTAAAACACACATTTTTCTGTTTTGTTTTCTTTAACCCTCCCCATCAATTCTGCATAAGATCTATTTACGCCTCCTTTTAAACATCCCTTTATATGGTTTTTGGCACAGCCGTAAAGCATTTCAGAATGCCAAGTGCTTCACAGATTTCTGCTTATTAGAGGCGAGATGCTTGGCACTTGAAAGCAAGTTAGGACTACAGAAGAGATGTCAAGTAGGACATCTGTCCTACTGTCATGGAACTTATGGTTGGCCTGTCTCACATCTGCTGTTGATTGAAAGAGCAGAGTAGAGACAACCTAAAAGTTTTCTTGTTCCTTCAGGAGGAATATAAACAGCTACTACAGCCTGTTACAAAAAAGAAGTCCAACACAATTGAAACCTGACCACACATGCACTCCAATTCAAACCTAACCTACATAGCCAAAGAATTGCAGCCCAGCTAGAACAAGCACGTGTCGTAGAAACGGGCAACACAGAGTAAAAAACCCTTAGCTTGCCAGGAGACAACCCCAAATGCTCTTCTCTGGGTAGCCCAGTGGCCAGCCTCCACCAGCCCTTGTTGGTTTAGCTAGGGTAGAATGGATTGCAACCAGGGAGGGAATACCAGGAAGAGCAGAGCGTGTCAGTGCTGTGCACGATGCCTCTTCGGCAGGGATCTAGACAAAAAGACCAGGCAACAAATCCATTACTTAGCACAGGGGAGTATAATGTGCCCTAGCTTAGGTCTTATTTTCCATTTCTCTGGCAGGATTCAGGGAGAGCTTTCCAAGACTATACTGTTTATTAACCCATAAGATGATCAAGTACTTTTAATACCACCTTTATAGACAAAGCAATATGGAGTGCACTGAAACTGCTCACTTCTACCTATTCACAAGCAAAGACTGTTTCTGTAAGCCCCTCTGAGGTTAAGGCTTGCCCTTCAGGTGTGTGATGTTACAGCTGAAGGAGTGTTTTAGGCTAGACTAAGAACCAAACCAGCTGTCTAAACCAGTCTCCTAACCAGAAAACAGGCTATTAGCAACCAGGTATGGCTTTACAATCCTTTCACAGCTCCTGGGGAGAGAGCAAACCTGCTACATCTTTGTCTGGCATGCAGCCTTCCAAACAGAAAACAAACAACACCAGAAACAAACCAACTCACCATGTAGAACAGCAGAAAAAAATACCAGCATAGAAATACATACATAAAAAGTTTATCAGCACAACAAAATTCTTCTTACCTTGAAGGCTACTGGAGCTGGAAACCCATTCCCAAGATGAACCATAACACCTTCAACACAGGCCACTTAGAAACTTCTACAGAGCTTTGCTTTTTTTATTGTTTAGAAAAACAAACAAACACAAACCAACCTAAACCAAACTAGGGGGGCCTCATTTAAGGTTTATGTAGCCAGGGAGGGGGCAGCTGTGTGCATATATAGCTATCTCCATAGAGCTGAGAGGCTCGCAGGGATTGCTCAGCAGCAGAGCCAGCTGGGAAGCCAGGATTGGCTGCCAGCAGAGCCAGGTGAAAATAGTGAGTGAATCAGGTCCTCTAACAAGCAGATAACTGAAGTGGGTTGGTACCCAGATGTATCCCCCTCAGGAAGTTGCACTGTAAGAACACATCTACGAGCTGTCCACAGTCCCAACTTTCCTGGGGAAGCCCAGCCTGCCCGCTGCTCTGCTCCAGTGGGCATACTGAGTATCGCCAGGTTTGGGGGCTGGGAGCGAGGCTGTGCAAAAAAGTATAATCACTTCATTCAAAGGCATTTCATCTCCACTTGCTGCTTCTGCCCAGTTGAGGATAATGGGGCAAGGTTCAGGACACAGCTGCTTTTATTCTTCCATACCAGTTTATTTTCTAATTGCTAGAAGGAAAATTCAGTATATGCTTTGGTCTTTGTACTTGAATTATTCCTCCCTGTTTGGGTCTCGTCTGGGGTTTGGTGATTACATTTTCATAGTGCGATAGACACTTCTCTGAAATTCCATGGCTTTCTCAGTTTAGCATGTTTCCCTGGAATTTTATTCTGTAATAAAATTGGGCATTATGGGAAGACGTCTTAAGAGCACCAAAAAACCCTTTTGGCTTTCCTGTATAAGTGCAAAACTCTAAGACATTATGAATATGCCAAAACAATATGAGGCTTCTAAGTTTCCTTCAGTTAAAGTTTCCAAGTAGATTGAAGCAAGTTTGTTCCCATTCAGAACAACTGCAGACATTTGCAAGTCTCTTACAAAATGGTATTTCTGCCTCTTGTGTGGCTTTAGATGTATGCCAACAGAAATTATTGACTTTTTATAGGCACATCTTAGAATTTTGGAGAGAGTGGGGAAGGGTTTGCGTAGCTTATGCTGAAGATAAAGATGGTGTGTTAAGAAGACCATTTGTGTCTCCCATTTTGCTGCTGCCTCAAGCAATCGATTTGATTCCCCGTTCTCGAGCAGCAGAAGCGTTCACGTTTCCTGTAACAGTACACTGTGCCATCAGTCCGAGCCCTGCACCCCATCCCTTTTCGCCTCTGTGGAACGTTAAAGGGTTTGGGTTCAATAATCAAAGCACCTTCCAGGAGTACTTTCCACCTGCAGCAATTTGAAACCACTCTGCTTGCTGTGGCACAGAGCTAAGGACTGGTCTGTATTCCTGTCCATGTTTGGAGATGATGTAGATACATCGAGCTGTCATTGGCCGGGTAGCACGGAGCCTGAGAGGTATCACAGCAGTGATTTAGGCCGTAGAGCCAGCGGGGTTACCTGGAGCTGAAGCCAAGCTTGCACAGTGCACACTGGCGATACACGGTTAGCTCGAGTAGGTTCTCTGGATCTGTAAGCTCACCTTTGGCCTGCAGTGCACACGTACTTTAATGGCATAGACTTGCTAGAGGCAAAATTGTGCCTGAGTTTCCTTACGTGCTGGATGACAAACTAAACCTAACCCTGGGTGTTTCTGTCAAGCTTTAAAAAAACAGGTCATAGAGCAGCAGATTCATTACAAGTACTGGCGCTCTCCCTGAAAGAAAAACGTGTCTGCCTTCTTCCGAGGAACTGGAAGGAGTAGTTGGGTGATGTCTGTATGACGCTTTAAAATGTGTAATTTGGTGGACTTGTGCAATAGAGAGGCCATCTGAAATATAGAGGGTTCTGCAACGCAAAGCAGGTGAGTCTACCCAGAGACTGGAGCATGAGCTACCTCATATAGTTTAAGTGAACGGTCATTTCTTACCTAGGGACCAGTAGCTGAGAGGTGTTTCTTGGGCAGCTGCATTTTAGCATGAAGTATATTCCCTGCTTTCTTCAGCTAGTGCCTGAATTTATTGCTTTAGGCATCCAGGAAGACAACATTTTTGAGGGCATTTCTTTCTCCGCAGAACCAGATCCTCTTCTAGCACTGCCTCTCTGCCCCAGCTGGCTTTGCTGAGATCCCCTTTGACCTGCATTGGCCCTTAAAATGTACGTTCCTGCTTTGGTCAGGGTGTAACAGTGAGCTGTGGATAAACCTCTCGTTTCACTTTTGACAGAGAGGAAGAGCTGAGGCCAAGTGCTCCAAGCAGCGAGGGGAAATCTTTTGAATTGGATTGCAGTTATTTGCTCCAATGCAGTTGTTTCTACATCAGCAGCTCCCTCCCCACCACCCACCCGGACATACACGCTCTCCTCGGCCCTAACGAACCCAATTCTTCTGGCACAGTGCCTGTGTTTGGGGCTTCACTTTGACATGTCATAGCCTCACACATTGCTGTGAAGGTGTTGGAAAGGCACCGCAGCCTCTCTCAGAGCGGGGCTCTTTAAACTTTCCACTGATTAGGGGCCTTTTAGCACTCAGCTGGCTTTTCCTAATGGATTTTTCCTTTTCATTGAGACTACTTTTTTTTTGCAGGCATTGCCAAAGTAAACAGTTGTGGATGGCTATTTGGAAAGCAGAGGAGAGAAGAAAGGGGCAGAGAATCAGATCTGGTCCAAATGTGTCCAGACAAGCACTGTGTATCAATTGACATGTGTTGAGGGCCATGTGCTGCCAGAGTGAAAAGCGCTGGGAAAAGGAGGCTGCTTGTAGAGAGACAGGCACAGCAGAAACAACTGCAAGGTCTTCTTTTGGACCAAGGTTGCCATGTCTGCATCCTCGAGCCTTCAGGGGGAGCAGTGGGGGAGCTTGACAGCAATCAGCCCCCTTCTCATTTATTTCCAAAGTCTTGAAGTCAAAGGCCAAATTGCTTTGTGAGAACCTATCAGGCACTATCTCAGAGGAAACTCCCTTCCCTCTGTGCTGCTCTGCTCGGTGGAAACCTCATCTCTCTCTTCAGAGATGTTCAGAATCTGGTGCAGGCCGATAAAGCGAGTTGTGCAGAGCAGCGGTGTTGATCTGGGTACGGTGCCTGGTGGCTCTGGGGAAGGTACTGCAGGTGGGTATTACGGACGTAGCACATTCATGGCCTGCAGTTTTTTCTATCAGTCAAGCAGGGCGTGCAGCTCTGAAAAGTCCTACATGTTACAGTTCCTTCTCTGATTCCTGGACACAGAGTAGGAGAGGAACAAAGCAGACCTTTTGTAATACGATGTTTCTTTGTCCCTCTGCACTGGCCAGCTGCTGAGCACCTGCTCTCCCCCTTCCTGCCGAGGTTAATGGCAACTTTTCCTCTTCAGATGGTACTTGCAAAGCAGTGAGGGGTCATCTGGTCAAAGCTGAGCAAGCTCCATTTGCAGCAGGATGTTCTCCTCTGTGTCCCCTCCACCAGCCAGAGCAGGGATCATGGACAGCGTGTGCTACTGACATCTAGACTTGATCTCAGGTCTCTACCACAGGCCTGGACATCCCTGGGTCATCAGTGCTGTTTCCAGCACAAATCCAAAACACAGCCCTGCACCAGCTACTGTGAGGAAAATTAACTCTGCCACAGCCCCAGACCAGCACAGATGGGCAGATTTTAGAGGATAGCTTGTAGATCTCACGTGAGAACAATCTGTTCCCTGTTGGTCTTTGCTTAACCTCGGACATTCCACTCTTTTCTTCTTCTGAAGTGAATGATCCTGGTCTCTGTTGCAGACATTCCATGTCACTGATCATATTAGTTTTCCTTCTCTGCACCTTTGCAGGTCTGTTACATCCTTTCTGTGCCCAGGTGGCCCCGGGAACATGCAGAGTTGAAGGCAAACAGTGTGTATACAGTGGCTTGACTCTGCTTTCAGTTTTACTCTTTTTTTTTTTTCCTCTCAATTTAGGTCCTACTTTTAGTCATGGAAATACCTTTTGAATGTTTCATCCTGATTCATTTCACATACCTTAAGGTGGTATCCTAGTTTAGAGGCAATTCTACATCGATGCGTTTGGCATCATTTTTTTGTGTCTTACTGCGAATTCCTTCTGACTTATTATTGGCCGCTTGCTGTACGTCCTGGGCTCTTTCTGTAAGTGTTTGCAGGAAGTTTTAGCTTCCATTATCCCGAAGAATTTTACATCATTTTAGTACATTGACTAAAGCTTGCAGTCTGATGCTCTGCATTTCTGCCTGAACAGCTTTCACTTCTAATGAAGCAGAGATCCAGACAGTGTCACTAGTGTTCTGCTTGTTACAGACACGGAATAACAAAGCCAACAATTTGCCCAGTATCACGCATTGATTTTGGCAGGTTTAGAATTAAAGCTTAGGTCTTTCTCTCCGCCCTACCTGGAGCTGTTCTTCTGTGTAACTGTAGCTTAACAGCTAGAGTACGTTGTGCAGGAGGCTGAGCCAGTGGGTAGTAGTTGAACAGAAACTTGGAACAGCAGTTCTGTTCTGGACCCTCTCGGCCTCAGGCGTGCTGAGATTATGAGCTAATGCCGAGAGGCGGTGCCCTTGCCAGAGGTCCCATGGGTTGCCGCCCGCCTGGCTGTTAGCTGCTTTGGTGGCAATGCCCATGAAGCTGAGACACCGTAACACTCCCTTGCTGTGTGCTGAGCGTCAGTGCGAGGAAGGAGGCAGGAGTGGGCAGAGGTGTAACTGGGGCTGAGTGGCCACAGGTGTAACTCGTGCCCTGTGATAGGACAAGGGGGAATGGATGCAAGCTGGAGCACAAGAGGTTCCACCTTAACGTGAGGAGGAACTTCTTTACTGTAAGGGTCACAGAGCGCTGGAAGGGGCTCCCCAGGGAGGTTGTGGAGTCTCCTTCTCGGGAGATTTTCAAGACCCGCCTGGATGCATTCCTGTGTGACCTGTGCTGGATTGTATGGTCCTGCTCTG
>JANHFX010026522.1:94203-129797 GCA_027560015.1 Chloroceryle amazona | reverse complement strand
GCCGGCCTCGGGCGGCCCTGCCGGCTACCTTCCCGCCCCTCGGCGCCGCATGGCCGCCCCACCCACCCCATGGCCATCACCGAGGAAATGGAGGTGGTGGGAAGCCTTCCACCAGCCCCCCGAGGAGGGGCTGCCTAGGCAAGGCGGTGGGCTTTGGGGCCACCTCTCACCTCCACCCACCCTCTGCCAGACAAGGAGAGGCCTCTCCCCCTCCGTTGCAGCCATTTTGCACATTAGCCAGCCTTCTCCAGGAAATGGAAGCCACAAACCTCCCGCCACCTGGTCTTCACGTGGAGGCATCAGACAGTCAGCATTTTGAAGCGATTGTGGAATGTGGGGTGTCATGAAGGTGCCAGCAGTTGCCATGTTAGAGCTAGGCCTTTCCTCTGACGAAAAGGGATGTCCCATGGCTGCTGGTGTCCTTGTGGCCAGCATGGCGGCCTATCCAAATGAAGGATCCCTGCGACGATAGCACCAAGGAAGATGGGCAGCACCTCAACCTCCCACCTGCTTTTATATGCCATTACTGCCGAGCGCCTGCTGCCTGGGGATTCCTGGGTGGAGGAGATTTTCTTACACCAACTTGGCCATGAGTGAAGATCGACTAGCTCACTGCAAGAGGAAGGCCCCCTTTCAGCCAGGCATTATGGAGTCTTGAGAAGATGGGAACTGTTGTCTATCAAAGGGCTCTTAGCACGGTGCCATGGCCACCATGAAGCAAAAGGCTGTAATCTGTGACGGCTGCCTGACTATCAAGTCATGTTCCTGCAGCTTCACACTGTGAAGGATTTGTTTCTCCAGGTAAAGTGTTGATCATCCCCTCGATACCTTTCTTCATGTGAAGGAGTGTCATTAGGATTTGCTCTCACCAGCTCTTCACACCTTGGCTTCTAGCCAGCCTATTGTGCTTGTTATTAGCTTTTAGACCCCATGTTCCCACCTCATAGCTGACCTGTGGTAGTCATTGCCTTGGAGGCTGGCAGTGATGCTGAGTGCTGGGCAGTCTGGCTTTGCCATGGTCGTGGCTTTAATTTGTCTTCATTGTGTTGGCATTTCTCATCTTTTGATTCCAGTCCTTTGTGTAACACTACACTCCCCGTTAATGTGGTACTTGGCACTGCCTGGGCTATTATCTGAGAGGCAGGTTGGAGCCAGTTATTCAGTATAATACAGTAACTCTCCCCATGCTTAATAAATGTTGGTGTACTGAGCACTGGATAATTTTTGAAATTTAATTTATGACCAAAAATTCCAGTGTGGTCCAAGTGGGGTGAAGCTGAAGACTCTTCTCACAGAGAAGATTCCTGTTTGAAATACCAATACTGGGAATTTTTAATGTCATTACCTTTTATCATGAAAGTAGGAGATGCACATCCAGCTCTTGATTGACCTCATCTCCTGGACTGTGAATATTACCTGTGGTGATTATTAAGTTGCCAGCCAACCAGTTTAGTATTGATTTACAGTTCAATAGAAACTGTCTTATGGTAGTTTGGAGCTCAAAAGTTGTTTATGGTTTGTGTGGTCTTCTGGGTGGTGTGAGAATGTTGAATTCCTAAGGACAAGCCACTCTTTTATCTTAACTGAAGTCACTGGAGGGTTGTTCTCTTTCCAGTGTGCCAGTTGATATTTTGATTGTTGAGAGTTGATATTTGAAGAGTCAAATGTTGAAAAGATTCAGAAATACTGTAAGCTACCCATGCCTTTAGCAATTTTAGTAATTAGTATGGCAAAAATTTCTTAATTCCCAGGGAATGCATTACTTAATAATCACATCCCATGGTTTCTACGATAAGACAAAATAATTAATTTATCAAGAAAAGTGACTTGTATTGCTCACAGTAGTGGATCAGCTCTCCAGAGTGCTCACTGAGCAGAATATTCCATTGATAAGGAGACATTTTACTACATTCTCTTCAAAGTTTGTGTTTCACCTACTACTTTGCTGCTTCCCACAGCAGTAAACAAAATGGCAGTCAACTCCAGTAAGTAATATTTTCAGATGCATTCTAAAATATTCCCTCTCTGAAACTGGTGGCTTTCTTCATAGGATCAATTCATGCTAAAGGTGTCTTGAATGAATTTTAAAATGCCCCTTCCCAAGCTGTAGAAGAACATGTGTCTTTCCTTTAGAGACAGCTCTAATAATCAGACTGTTCTTTCCAGTCTTCACTGGTACTCTGCTCTCAGCTTAAATTAGAACAACCCACCCTGCACCATCTTGGAAGAAATATTTTAGAAAATTTAGCTTCCATTGTCCAGCATTTAGAACACATTAAAACTGTCAATATTGTTGCCATAAGATTTACAACCCAAACAAATATTAGTTTGGGAGTTTTGAAAGGATGAATGCTTTAGTGAATACGTTGAAGAGGGGAAACATCTTTTTCCTGCTTAGTCATTCCTTGGTTTAGAGTACAGAGTCCCTTGGGACGCAGGGGTGTGTGACTCAATAGTGAGGAGCAGAAAGAGGACTTTTGCGATTGTCAAACTCAGGAAAAGTTGGTTGTGGTTTCAGTGTATTTCCCTGACATGTCGCAGAAAACATGGGTTTACGCTTTAAAAAATCCAAGTGACCTTCATTTGCCTGGCAGGTCTCTACTGTAGCTGGTAAAGGCATGAAGTATGCCTCTGAGTCTTTTGGAAAAAACAGAAATGGTTAAACTCATTACCATTAAAGGAAAACTTTCTGATAAGGGATTTTCTGGAAATACATCTTTTCCAATTTTAATTGCCTTTAAATGGAAATTTCTTTGCACTGAAATGAAATTGCAGAAAAAATCCAGTTTTTTATACAAATTACAAACTCTAAACGGAATGTTTTTGCTAAATATGTGATTATTCATTACTCTCATTGTTTTGCTGCCTTCTATTTCCCATCTCAAGAGAGCAACGCAAGCAAGGGAGGCATTCCAAGTGCGATACGTCACGTTTGAATGCTTCTTTTGGTTTGGTGGATGCTCTGGTTTCCACTACTTTAATTACAGGAATTATCTCTTAGACTGAATAAACTTAAAATCAAAACTATTATAATTCAGAAAGCTAAACTACTGTTGTCGTAGCTGTGCCATTGATTTGTTATTGATTGTTTAGTCAGTCTGTCCAGCACTATGCAAATAGTGTAGATACCGTACAGTCAATAGCGCAGCTCCCCCAAAGAGTGCACGGTGGAACAGTGCGTTTTGGCAGCAGGATCACTGCGAAGGCGCTGGAAGGGACTGAACCGGCTCCTGAAGAGGAAGCTGAATGATGGGCGAGAATAGTTTAATAAATGGGGAAACTGAGAGAATTCCTATATGAAAATTAAATGAGAAAAGGGTGAAAGCAAGGCATGAATGAAAGGAGGAAGAGAAGGATGAGGAACCAAAGGAGAATACACAGAGAAACCTGCACAAAGCCTTGGTTGTGTGAAAAAAATGGGAGGCAAAAGGGACTGGTTTAGCAGCAGCGACTGGAAATGAAAGCAGGGAATGAGGTACCAAGATGTGTATATTTAACCAAAGAAGGGAGGATGACCAGAACAGGGAAAAAGTCAGCAAGGGTCAAAATGAAAGAAAGAGTTTTAATGAGTTCATAGAGGAAGAGTTGACAGGAAATGGTGGGTAGCTACAGCAGGAAGGGGAGAGTCCCTTATGACGCCACTCTTCTGGCTGGGTGATAGGCAGGATAGTGGGTTTCCTAGGGCTTGATACTGTGATGGTTGTATAGTTAGTTGCCTGTTAGATCTGAGTGAGAGTTAAAATACCCCAGGAAGCTTGGCAGAAAAAATATCCACCACAGGAGGTCACATTGGAGTTGCAAAGAAAGATGAGGATGTCTTCAGCATACATACAGCATCTAAAAGGTAGAGAATAGGTGAATGTGAAAGGAAAACGGGAGGATGTGACTTATGGTTGTTTGTTTGGTTTGTTAAATAATAATTGATTTGCGCTATTTTGTAACAAGAAGTAGACTTGGGACTTGCCCATCTTACAGTGCCCTGTGCCATGCTGTTTTCGAAGGCAAACAAGTATGTGTAGTTATTTGATTCTGATGGTAAATTAACGTCTTCCTCCAAACCTTATAACATATGGATCTTATAATATGCAGTTACTTATCACGAAGAGGAAGCATTTGAAATAGAATCTGAAATAGCACAGTATAATGGATCAAGCTATCACATATAGAAACAAAGTGATGTTTATTTGTTGGTGTACAGCTTATGTCACAGAACAGAACTTTTGTAGGGTTGGAAGTGTATTTTAATGGCAGCTGTTCTAAAAGACATCTTACAACTTTGGATTCTGTTCTATTAAGTATGGCCAATTTAGTTTTGTCTTATTTTGTGAAAGGAAAAATGAAATTTGACTGACAACACATGAAAAAAATGGATGCCACCCAAGATATATGGAAGAAGATATTAATACATTAATACTTCATATAAGAAGCCATATGATGTATATACTTGTCACTATCCATCTAGAGTTAGACAATAAGGAAGTCCCATTGCTTAGCAGATACTTGCTTGTCGGTTGCTTTTCAATGGGAAATATTTCATGTGAAGTATGTGTGCCCTGATTCTGTGAGCTGATTCATGTGATCTGTTTTTTTGGTTTGTGGTGCGAGTCAGCAAAGGTATGTTTTCCATGGATTATTACCACAGCCACATAACATTCATTGTAGAAGATCCTTTACTAGGACATATGCTTGTTCTGGAATATAAATGATTGTGTAGGCCTTCATTCAAAAAACATGGAAATGAGCGGAAGTATTCTTTTAACCTCTGTAAATTTAGGTGCCTTCCACATCTGTTCATCTCTCCCTTTTCTGATTCCTCTTGCTATACAGTTGTGTCATTCACCATCTTATTTTATGAATCCAGAACCATGTCTGGCAGCAAGGATTGAAACTAATAATTGTTGTGTCTTTTCTTATGTTGAAAGTTAAGATAGCTTTGTTTCTGAACAGATTGGTTCTTTGGCCAGTACCTCCCAATGATGCTGAAAATAACATCTGTCCATATTCTGCTCCTTCTTGTTTGCAGATACCATTGTTCCATCTGACATGTTGTCATAGATAATAGGAAGGTGCCAAAACATTGCTGTTGAAAGATTAGCTGGCTTTCCAACTAAGGCAAAAAAAAATGGGAAAGCATAGATCACATTTTCATCCCAATTTTGTATGGGAACTCTTGTGTATATAGACCTTTCAAAATTGATGGCTCAACAGTTGAATTTTCAACAGATTTAGGAAATTGTGATGTACATCAGGCAGGAGCAAATGACACACATTATTTTCTTATATTCCTGTATCTCCTGAACATCAGGTAAGAGTCCAGTATTAGAAACTGGTTTATAGCCTTATTTTTCTGTGGGTAAAAATAGAAGTGTGAAGTGGATAGCTCAAGTGGTTTCTTCTGTTAAGCAGCAAATGATGGTGTGTAAATACTGAAAAATGCTTTAAGATGTAATGCAGCATGTGATCTGAAACTTGACAACTAAAGGAAGTTGGGATAAGTTTTATTAGTACTATCTGTATGAGATGTATTAGAATCATTATAAAGAATCCATAAATAGTAAGACAATAGAAAACACTATGAGGTTTAGCAGAGAAAGGTTCTCTTCAGGGAAGACATCTGACAATTTCAGTATGGTTTATACAGAGTATCTGTAAGATTCGGTGTGATCAGTGTATTGTAGCACATCAGTAAGCTAATGGATTTTTTCCCTGATACTTTACTTTATAAAAATAGCACTGAATTGTGATATCTGCTAATGCACAGCTATCTATGCAGGGATTTAACATCTAGGTGTGTAATTTTGTATGTTAAGCACAGATTTTTAATTACAGAGTCGCCTTCTCTCTGTATTTGCCACTGACAACACACCCTCTCTATGGCTAGGCTGCCCACAAGGGTCGCACAACGCAAAGCAGTAACACTGCATGATTCTAGCAATAACTCTTTACCTGGAAGTTTAATGGCTTTTGGATCTTGACAAAATGGGAAAAGCCTGCTAAGTTAGTTCTAATATTAGTTCTTTCTAGTGAGCATTCAGACATTTTTTCTACGCCTAGCTAGCTAGAGTTTCTAAGGGCACACTTTTTAAAGGATGTTGGTATTTACAGGGGATTTTTAGGAGCACAGAAGCTAAATTTTAAAGGAGGAATTTTCTTGTTTTATTTGGCTAAATTGTTTTATGTTTTGAAATGATGTATGTTATGTGGTGCCTTATCATACAGTCTGCTCTTTAAAAATATGCAAATATGTCATGCAAATTAATTATTTGTTATGATGGATGCTTTTAAACACAAGCTATGGATGCTTTTAAATACAAGCCCGTTTACATACAAGGGCTGTTGCTGGTTTTGGTAATGTGTCTAAGAAGAGACTTATACCCACTGTGAATGAATGCACAGCAGGCTCCGTGTTACAGTACGTGCTTAACGATGCTGATCCTTGTTACTGTTTTTTAGGGTAAGGGCTATAAACTAGGCCTTATGGAACCTAGTATTTGCATTGCATTTATTTGTAGGAAAAGTACTCTTCAAAAGCATAATAGTTGTTGACAAAGAACTTGCAAAATGGTAATACCTTGTTTTTCAACATTAGTCTAATTTTCAATACTCTCATTTTTATTTTTAGACATTAAATATTTTCCTGTGTAGAATTGTCAAGAATTTAACTTTATTTAGCTTTTCCATAAAAGTGACTTTTTAAAAGTCACTCTGGTGCAAAAATTTTAATTCCATTTGCAATACTGATTTACAAATAATGAACAACTGGATGTTTCTTTAGCAGAGTGAATGCATCAGTATAGATGAGATGGCAGCCAGCCCACTTGTAGGCATAGACTGGTCCACAGTCCCCATAACAGGCCTTGCTTGAACAAAAATGAACTTAGACTGATAGTTAAAAGAACTAAATGAAAAAGCCTAGTTTTAATTTGAAAGCTTTATTCATTTATTAGTGTGAACCAAGAGTAATTATTGAAAAATTGAGGAATTTAAAACTGAGTAGGGCTGAGAATCAGGTCTGTGCCTTTACACTTAACACCTCCTATTTCCTACATAATCTGGTTGGAATAAAGTAAATTGGAGTGTATTAAAAGCCACAACCTGAAAGCTGGACTTTGTAGTGAATTTAAAGTAATGACTTCAGTACAGTGACAGCAATTCACCTTCTCTGAAATTCTGTCCTGGAAAATTTAACAGGAGGTAAATCACATACTGGTAGAAACCAAAGGACTTGCTCCTGGCTCACCTCTCACCACTTAGTCTTACTCCATTTATTTTAGTTCTATAATAGTGCATTAATTTTACTTCTTCAACTGGTCTCTTGGCAACATGTTACTTCTGGTTCAGAGTTTCCTGAAAACAGAAGTTGTGTTTTTGTTTCAGCTTGGCATTCTGGTTACTTGTACTTATGATTGACTTGTATTACTGTGCGTTCCCTCTATTGTTAAGTAGTTAAACCAAACCAAATAAGCCTATATAAACTTATGGTATGGAAATAAGAGTTGAGTTTTGTTTATTTGTGAGCTCATGCAACATATTTTTTGTGAGTATATGATACAGGTAATTTTTCATACAAGACATAGTGCAGAATACTGGTACTGATACGACTGGATAACGATCTTTGGGTTATTTTATCTTGGACAGCCTCTCAGTTACACTTTTTTTGTGCACAAATCAATCCATTCTCATTGTAATTTTGAGTAATGAAACATATAATTTTCTGTTCTAGTTTTAATAATGCAGTTTCAGAGTAAGTGTCAACTAAATATCCCTGTGAAAATGGCTACCCAATTCCTTAGCACTGTTCTAGTTAATTTTTCCTCTCTAATGCAGAAATCTTTGAGACGTGTTCTCCACTCTGTTAGTCCCCTGAAAAGAATTTTAGTTGTGTTTTGGCAGTAAGGGCAGATGTCTTAGTGAGTACCTGGTTCACTGAAGTTAGTTCAAAGTTTAAATTGACATAGAGACTGGCACCTCACACCTGATGTCACTATGCTGTGTAGGGATGATTTTCAACCCTTTAAACTTTGTTGATGCAAAGGAATACAGTGAGTCTACATGCTGACAGATTGAGTGTGATACTGGATGGGCCATTAAGTTGGTTGGGGGACTAAGAACCTTATGGAAGAAGTGGCTGAGGGACAAAAGTTTGTTTAGTCCAGAGGAGAAAAGCCTAAGGTGGATTTAACGGTGGTCTGAAGAGGTAGTCATATAGAGGATGTGCCTGACTTTCTCTGAGAGATGCATGGCAAAAGGATGAGGGGCAATGGTCACAAGTTGCAAGAAGGGAAACTTCTTGACTGGGCAGAAACTGACTGGGCAGAAGGGAAAAAAATAATCATAATGATGGAGGTTAAGTGCTGGAACAGATGCCTAGAGAGGCTGTGGAATCTCCATCTTCAGAGATTTTCAAGACTCAACTGGACAAGGCTCTGGACTGCCTTATCTAACTTCAAAATTAGCCCTTCTTTGAGAAAGTGGTTGGACTGGCTGACCTCCAGAGTTCCTTTTCACACTCAGCTATTCTGTGATTGTATGAAACCAGAGGGAAAGGCCTGAGATTTTTCTATTTGATCTGCAACTGCAGTTCTAAGGATTTTACTCCTTGAAACTGCAATTGTTAACATCATGTCAGTACATAGTTATACGAAATAAAAGTGTTCAAATTACCTTGTGTGGGTGGAGGTAATCTGTGCAGCCTTGAACTGCAAATAGTAATTAAAAAGGGTGGTAGCAGAATGTATCCTGTGCTAGATAGAGCTCCTGCTATCTGCATTGCTGTCTGCTCTTTCTTCACTGCATTGAGCACAAGTACTAGTGCACCTTTAGCTGAAGGAAGCTAGGAAACAAACTTAAGAGACAATCATGGACTGCCTGTGGTTGTTATGATACTTACGTACTGCTCAAATGTGACTTTCAGCCAGTAATACACACCTGCAGTTGGGCATTTGTCATTTCTAAGAGAACAGCCTATTTTCTAGGGCTTTGTGTTTATTCATAGGCATTTATATTTAGGTTTCAGGCTGTGTCTGACTTTTGAACTTTTCCAGAATGGTAGCAATGCAAGTCTGTTACAGGGCAATGTTACCCAAGGACATGGTCGTTTGATGGCTGTTTGATAATTCTTGTCTGTACCTACCAACATTTGACATTCAGAAAGTGGTAGAGTTGGCTGACATGCCTGCTGACTCTTTCAGCCTTAGCAGTCTTGGCTCTGTTTGGTCAGCATCAGCTGCAATCTGAGCAAGAGTTTTTTGGAGGATTCAATACTGCAAAGGCCTATTACAAGGGGTAGTTTCTTCGGTTCCTTGAGGCAGCAGAGACAGTGCTTACTTAAGCTGAGAGCTGTACTTGTTGTCCCCCACAACCTGTACCATGCCATGTGCCAACATCCCATGCATCTGCACGAGGGTTGAGCTGCAGTCAGAAACCAAGCGCCAGGACTGATTCAGCCAAACCTATGGCAAAGATGCTGCTTTGCTTCAGGGTCAGGGCCAGAGCTGTGCACAGTGTTTAGCAGCAGTGGCCAAAACATGGTTGTCTCTTCATGCACATACCATCTGCCACCAAAGACCTCCTTTCCCGTTCACAAGTATCATCTCCTCGCTGCTACGTCTTTAGATCCTGCACTGACCCACCCGTTATGTCTCACCAAGGCCAGCCGTGCGTGTGGGTGTGGTGCTGGCTGCTGTGATGGACTTCTCAGAGGTCATGCACAAGCTGGGCTGTGGACTCTGCTTAACTCGTGATTGCTTTAGTGGCTCTATTGTCACATGGTGGTGATAGCAGCAGAGACGGAACTGCCCTTGCCTCCTTCCAGTGCAGCCAGTCATGCTCAGTAGCTACCTCCTTGCTGGCTCTATGCATACTGTCAATGGCAAGGCAAAAAGCGGTTAATGTGGAGGAAGTCTCAGAAAAAAAGCAGTCTGCTCCTAACTATAAAATATATAACCATGCCTGTGAAATACATTTGGAGTCTTGAGTTTCAGGTCTAGATGAACTGTTACCCATGTCAAAAAACAGCCACTTTTTCTGTAAGTCTCAAGAGACTAATACAAGTGGATATAAACCCAGAACTTCTCTGTTATCTTAAGTGGTGGTCTGCTTAGCCTGAACGTTATGTGTATCTAGTTGTCTCCTCTTGAGAAATACATTAATATGCCTCAGTCCTTATGACTGTCAACTGTCACCTTTCTTGGACAGTAAATTTCCTAACAGGGCAAATTTTGTTTCTACTTTTGCACGATTAGTAGGCTAGAAGTAACTCGGTCCATCATCTGTCTTTAACAGAACACCAAGAACATGCTACTGATCTTAACTGTGTTGGAAGGTAGCACCCTTAGAAGCAGCATTTTTACTTGACAGTTAGAGAACTTAATTCTATAAAAATACAGTGAGGATGGTTCATTTCACTTGTAGTAGTTATATTGAGCTATCTCCCTTCAGATCAAGGAATATTCTTTTCTTTGAATAGTATTTCATGATTGAAGGCAGACATGGAGGAAGTTTCATATATGGACAGAGAACATGTAAAGTTACAAAAGTAAACTGCATTTCTTATCCAAGGACAGAGACTACAGATATCAGGAGCCACTGAGTAGTCACTTCTGGGACCTACAGCAAAACTGAGCTGTAACAGATAAAACTTCCAACTCAGGAGGACTTCTAAATCAAATGAGTAATCAGCTTCATTAGCAACTTCTTTGACCTGTGATTGGTCTTGAAAGTTACGCAAGACCTGGTGGCTGTAAAGGCTCTTGTTATATACTGTCAGCTCTCATCAGTAGAGAATACCTTTTTTTTTTTTTTTATCAAGAGGTAGTTTATTGCTGCAGATTTCAGAACTACCCAGGGAGGGAAGAAAAGTGAGTATACATTGGAGAGATGTACCAACTTTATCCTTCACCTAGGTTTAGTCTTTGGAACATAATATTCAAGCTGTGGGTCTCTCACTAGGTAAGATGTATTGCTGTTGCCCTACTGTGGTGTTTTCAGAATGTATTTTGTAAAGTTAGGCTGAACCACAGAAGTGACACATTATATTTGATAAAACTAGATATAAAGGATTAATTTTCTAGTTTATATGTCTTTATTTGTGTGTGTCCATGATACATGATATGACAAGAGAGTCCCGAGTGCACTTTGAATACTAAATCATTATAAACGCTGTCGATGAGTATCCACCTTTCAGAGTGGCAAATGCACGGATTCCCTTGATCTCATCATCTTTCTCCAATGCTTCACAGCAATGGCCTTACATGAGAAATGGTGGAACACTGTTGAGTCTCCTCTCCCTGCTCCAGGGCATCAGATGTGTTCACTGTATGAGTAAGAGATGTGGTGCCTTTCTGATCTATCATCCTGAAATTCATTTATAGAGAGAAATTCAGGGTAGAATTTGTAAGGTAATTTATTGGGTAGAACAAAAAGAAAAAAACCCACAAACCGAAACCCTGAGAAATAAAAGATGGAAAAGATATAGGAATAAAATTCCTTCTCTCAGATCAGCGCTAGTTTGTTTGTCCAGTGCTTTGTGTTACTTTCAGATCTTCACTGTTCTGCAGTTTCCAGGATCTAGCAAAATAAGGAGCTTTTCTTAATACTCAAGTGTGTGCTTTTTTTTTTGCATCAAAATCAACACTGACTCACCAAATATGATTATACATTTTCTGTTTTTTACTTTACCCATCATTGATGCTGTATTTTTCCCACTTCTCTTCCCAGAAGTATGTTTATTGTATCCATCATGAAGTGCATGGGTGATATAATTACACCCATCTCTGTGTAGTATGTTGTTGTATAGACACATGTCATATTCTGTTGTATAGGCTGTCACTAAACTTTTAAAACCTACTTCCCCATTGGACTTCATTAAAAGCCTTTTGAGAGCTTCTGAAAAACTCAGGCTGATTTTAGAGGCATTATATTGGACATTTAAGAACCTTTCTTGATGTTTTCTGGATTTATTCTTAGATCTAACACTTCAAGAGTTACTGATATCAAAAGTACCTGAGAAATAAAAAAAAAATGTAAGCTTGCACTAGTGCTGTCTTCCTGCTCCCTGGTGGTAGTGAGCTCCAAAACCAGGTGCATCTGTAGGACTTTGCTTTGTCCTTTCCTTAACTGAGTTTATCGATGAATACTTGATGATTGTAGTCAGGGAGGAGTGATGGGTCAGTCATGGGTCCCCAGCAGGTTTAGGAGTGTGTCATGTGCCTTTACTTTTGCAGTGATGCAGACCTGGCCCTCTGGGATGCCCACGGACAGTTAACTTTTTGCTGTTCTCCTGAAGCTCATTAGAGGAGTAGAGGACCTACTGTAGGGTAAGGAACTGAAAAAGACCTGGCTTGTACAGCATAGCAGTAGAAAAACAGAGAGACAATATGAATACATGAGGCAATAAATACAAGATGTGGAAAAAAGCTATTTAAGCTAAAGGACAGTGTATGCTTATGAAGTATATGGGTCTATACTGGCCCTGAATGTATTCTGATTGGAAATCAGAAGATGTGTTAATTATATGAGGTTTTTGAAACACTTACAGACTGCATCTGGAGATCCCTTCCAGTCCCATGCTCCTAAATGTTTCTGAGCAATTCAAAAAAACAAGAAAATGTCAATTTTAAACAATTTGTAACTCGCCTTAGCCTGAGTATGGTTCAATGGGAAAAAGAAAAGGCTTTTTTTTTTTTAGCTTAAGGGCATTCTGCCTTCTGCATTTCAAAGGCCTGTGGCAACTGTGGTAGCTTGTCAAAATAGTCATAAGGATGTTTTAAAATACAAGGTTTTAGACATTATAAATCTGGGACCTGCCAATAGCAATAATGTTTATTGTCTTTTTAAAACTTTTGGAATCCTCTCCCCTAACCTAGGGGAGGAGGAAAAGCAAGCTTCACTTTCATCATGTGTAGAAGGAAGGATTGGTACAGTGCAGTTAGGGGAAAATTGCTGTGCTGATGTGAATTATCTATGGCCCAAGACTGGTCTGTAGCAATTACATGTGTAATACACAAGCGTTGTGGAAACATGTAACTGGACAAGAAGTTGTAAAAAGTGTTCTTCTTCATTAATTTGTTGGTAAAATGCTTCATGTATTTTATGGAGAAATTTTGTTATGTTTACTAGGTCCAGACCATTTGTTCAGTAAGTAAATTCTTCATGCCCATTACACAAACTTCCTTTATTGACACATACAGCTTGTTACTGATTGGAAATGCTGTGGTAAGACTGCAAAAACTGGGAGATGATAGGATATGTATTAAGCCATCTTTGGGTTTGCAAGCTTTCTTTCAGTATTTGGGATTTTCTTCTGCACTAGGCTCACTAGAAACTCTTGCTTTGGCCTAATCCCTCCAAGCAGAATACAAATTACTTTATACTTGTGGATTAAGAGTCAGTTAATGAGAACACTTGGTATTGCCTCCTCAGTTTGGCTGAGTTTCTTATGAGCCAAAAGCCCCTCCAAGACTGTAGCTCTCACCTGCAATCTTAGCAACAAAACCTGTCTCGGAAAAAACTAATCAGTGCATTTATGCCTGGATTAATTGCATTTCTCATGAATCGGCTGAACCCCCTCTGTGGCTTCAGCAGCTCTTTCTAGGTCCCTGAAGGGAGGTGTGGATTGCAGGAAGGTTGCAGCATTGCTCTGCTACTGCTAGCAAATTTATCAGTGTCAATGGTTTCCAGACTCTTACTTTGAACATTAAAACCAGTAGTTGCAAGTAGGACATTTTTCATCAAAATTTTTTCTTCTTTGCTGGAAAGAAAATGTCTTTTCAATTAAATAGCACTTTTGGGATGGAAGAAATTTTGTTGGTACATTTATTTATTTACTTAATTTGAAAACATACAATTGTTCTCAATTCTGATAATAAAATACATGTTTTATACCTACCCTCTTCCTGAATTTTATAAAATATTTTTTGTCTCTGATTAAAACTTTCCATGAAAGAAAAAAAAAATGGCTTCCCAGCTGCCTCTGCTCACTACTGTTTGAGTTTTCACAGGTGGAGTTTGTCTGGGAGAATTTTGCATACCTTGCAACTGCAATAAATAGGGTAAAAAGTGCTTGTAGTATTTGCTGCATGTCTACCTTTGCTCAGTTTTAACCAACACTTACAAAGTTGCATTTGAGAGAAAGCGATAGAAATTTTCTGTTTCTATTGTTCCGTAGTGTAGTACTGACATTTTCCATCGTGAAAAGGTTATATTTTTTCTATGTTTCTATGTGAAGAATATTAAAATTTTCAGTTAAATGTGCTGAAAGAACTCTGACTTGTCTTTTGACATTTGTTACTAAATATTCGAATTCTCCAAAGTGCAGGAGGATATATTTATGCTGCTAATGACTGACCTTTATATTAGCACCACTTTGAGGAGAGTTTAGTGCTTGCGTCTTTAGCAAAATTAATAAATTCAGGGGTTCCATTAATAAGTATTTTGATTCATAGTTCTGCTTTAAAACATAAGTATATGTTATTCATAATGTTGCTTATACTCCACTGTATTCTGTCTCTTCATTCAAAAACTGGCCTGTGATGTAGTTGCATTTCCATTCTTTCTTTTATCCCTGAAGCCACATCTTGAAATCAGTGGGGCCACATCATTGCAACAGAAAAGTATTTGGCACTGCATCATCTGTGAGTCTCGTCTCTCCACACATTGTTCTTATTGTAACTGGAAAACATATGTCCCATTACTTCTGTTGTGGAAATATCAAGTAAGATGTAGAACATCAACTACAGTTGTTGGGGGAGAGTGTAATGGCTGGGGAGGCCTCTGGAGTAAATGCTGAAACCTGAAGAACAGTTCTCCAAGTGACTTGCTCCAGCTTTCCAAATGGTGGTAAAATTTGGAGACCAAGTACATGGTAGAAATTGGTTGTTCCCTGATACAAAACTTAACACTTTTGCTTCTAAAATGGTGAGATTTATCTCACCTTTTCTGTTCTACAAGACTGTTGTTTGAGAATATGCTGAGTATCTTTCCTTCCCCTCCTCTCCCCCGTTAGCAAATCATCTCCCATGAGCTTTTGGGCAGGCAACAATGTAGTTATGCACTTAAATGTAATAATTATTATTATGTAGCTTATTATGTAGTTATTATTTTAGTAGTACTGGGGCAGAAAAGTTTAATTCAGCTGCAGTTTCTTAACCAAAAGAATTTCTGACAGACCTTTCTTTGAACTAAACTGAAGCAGTCATGAGACAGCAGTACATCCTGCATGACTCAGCAGTTTATCTGATTAGGGCTATTCTAGCATAAACTGGTGCAATTAAAACTAAAAGGCAGCAGAAATGAAAGTATATGACTTTATTATTAGCACACATTTCCTCAGTGCAGGCAAAATGTCATCCATAAATTGCTACATCCTCTGCATTCACAAAAGACCGAGAGGAATCAGTTACGTGGCTGATTCTAGCTCTGTTCTTGTCACAATGAATCTTTGGTTGCAGTCTGCCATGTTGTGTCTCTAGTCATGCTTCCCAAAGCACTGATTGCTGGCAAACAGCTCAACCCAGTTCACTCACACAATTTCTCACAAACAAATATCAGTCACATATTTGTGAGCGTCATTGTTCATTTGTCTGCACAAGATGGGGAGACTCATGTACCCAAATGGATTTCATACCTGTCAGTTTAATCACATGTGTGTGAAAGTTCCAGCACTCCTAGCTTGAAGTCATTTAGCTATGAGATGGGTGTGTTTGTACTGGAATGTATTTGTATGTGGTGTGTACAGTCTGGCTATGGCCTAGTTGGAAGTGGAAAATTAATGACTAATGACAAAGATGTGATTTACTTTAGAGGTATCCCAGTATTTTTAGTTTAGAGTTACTTCTCATTAAGAGGCTAAACCAACAGTTCTGATCCACCGTGCCTCCTTCCTATTGCTGCGTATCCGACATCGCAAACACTTGATCTGGAAGCTACAACAATGTCACAAGAAAGGCCAACTGCATTAATCTGTTATGGAACAGAGGTTTTGTTTAAGTCCACGCCTTTTCATTTTAAAGGTTACATGATGACATCAAAGATCAATAAATGGTTAATGTGTTCTATTTCCATGGTGAGGAAAGAGCAGGTTAAGGACTGCTATAAAAAGCAATTGTACTTTTTCAATGGTTGCAGCTTTGCGTTTTGACTTGGGGTGTTATTTATGCAATTGCCATATTCCCATGACTCCATCATAAAGGAGATGTGATATTCAATAGTGTATCCTGGCCAGGTAAATAAATGAGGATGAAATATTATAATAGCTTTCACGTTTTGTATCCTGTGTGTTTTATCTCAAGTAAATAGACTCAATAAATGTTACAGTATATGCACTTGTGCCACAAATAATACATTTGATTCCTAATGGGTCATAAAATGCCTTTTGCAAACTTTCAAAGAAATGTTCGTCTACATTCTATGGAAAATGTATTTCAGTCCTAAATTTGCTTGATACTATTTTGCCCTGCTGAACTTATTCCTGTCTTACATTTCTAAACTAGATAGTAAAATTTATGTTTTGGTTTTGATCTGCCTCTTGGTTACAAAGATCTTAATTCCACTGAAGTGAAGTGATAGAAGCTGGATTCTTTTCATCCTGTTGCATTTTAATGTGTTCTATATTATGTTAGTGTAAGAATAATAATATAAAACCCTATTATAAGCTACATGGATTTTATTATTTGAACATGTAAACCAAAAGTAATTTACAGTATTGCATCAGAGTAAGACTAAATTATGTTACAGAGGTCTGTATAATACAATGAATCCTCTGTCATGTTTGACCTTAAGTGATGTGACTGGTGGCATAAACTGAAATGATGATGCTGAAACAGAGATGCAGCATCAGCTGCAGTACTGTGGCTTTTGATCACTTGAGTGAAAACTCAAGATGTTGAGCTAATAGGAGAGTAATCTTTAGCTCAAGTAGGTTTAGATTAGCTACCTGACCATAGTCGCAGTTTAATGCATAAATGATTAAGTCAACTTGAGAAGTTACAGAAAAGCTGAAAATCTAACTTTGGAAAGTAATAATCCATAAGTGATAACTTTGAAATAAACTTGTTTCATCTAAGACCAGAATTTTATAGATGTGGATCATGAAAAGAGAGGAGCTATTTATTCTCAATAGAATGGGGCACCTATTGGTAAAGCCAAACGTAGAGTCATATCTAGATGGTAGTGTTAGTTACACATTTCTTTAGTATTTATGATGATGCAGTCCCAGATGATTCCATTTATTATAATGGGAAGTTCTTGCACATTACAGAGCCAAGGCAAAGAGATAATTCCTCTTAGTTGATCCATACAGGCTGGTACGAGAATAACTAGTTAATGGTTGCAAGATGTCAGTAAATTTTGTCTGCAGAATATTAAAATTGTACAATCTAAGTTAATTAAGATCCATCATATTTATATTATTGCATACATGTTACTGAGGTTTATGTGTCCATTACAGCTATGTTTTTTGGATCATTTCTAATCATTATAAATCTTTGAACTAAAGAAAATGGATGGCTATGGTAGCATAGTGAAGCTTGAGCTGAAGTCTTCGACTGCACTCTGTCCAGAATGCCAGGAAACTCCAAGGAAGTTTTCCATAACCTGTATTAGTTTGTAGAGAGTTATTTAATGATCAGAATTTGTTGATGCTGAGGAAGAATATAAAGCTTGTAGTGGTACTTGGCTAAATATTTGTGAAAAAAAGTGAAATGACAGCCAGTCAGCGTTACCATGGCTGCTCCTGAGACCTGCTGTTAGTTCAGGGATCCATTAGGAACCCATTCATTTCCAGCAAAGTCTTTGAAAGGCTTCCCATAAAGTGAGATGGGCTTGAGCCAGACCCTTTGGCTGAAATATTTAAGTGTATTCTTCAAGCGGTAAATTTCAATAAGTGATGGGAGAATTACGTAGAAAAAAGGCATGGAAATGTACTTGGGCAGATGGACGTATTCACCTTCCAATTAAGAGATTTGATCAGAAAACTACATTCTAAATGAGTTAATTATCCTGTTAAGTCAGCTCAGGTATCCAAAAGACTCTCAAACAAAATCTGTTCAGCAATAAAATTAAAATCATGAGAAAAGATCCATAAGCAAACACTGACAACTGAGATTGCCTTGAACCTGTTCACCCATTTTCTAGTCCCCAGGAGCTCTCAAGGTTTACAAGATAGCTGCCATCGATATTGCTCCTTCGGCAGACTGGTGATTTACTGGGCTGGCTGTTGCTGGTTGTGACCTGTTCCACCTCACAAGAGCAATTTGTTTGAAGTCTGTCAGAAGTTCACCATTTTAATGAGAGAGAGATGCCTGTAATCTGCAACAATAGTAATTAAAGATTTAAGTGTTGCACACTTTTATATGTTTTACATACATATTCTAGGAATAATTTATATACAGCAAAGTGTCTCAAACTGACTCCCCTGAGGCCAGTGATATATGTCCCATTCCCTTAGTAGGGTTAAGATTTGGTAAGAGAGAGCAATTAAAATCAGAATTAAAGTATGAATTGTGGGGAGACTTGTGTCCTCTCCAGAGATAATATAGTAACCATTGCTTTCTGAAAGGAAGAGTGAAATGATCCTCAGAGACACGGATATTGTCCTAAAAGTGGAAGTAACAATTCTTTTTTCTTGTTTTAAAGAACCTGTTTCAGTTGTGAAGTGTTGGAGAGACTCTGAAACCAAGTCTCTCACCTTAGTCTACATGCCTCTGCATGTGGTGCTCCACAAAGTGTTATGTACATATGTGTCCAAATGGACACTGCCTGGGAAGAAGAGCAGGTCTTGCACAAAGCTGTTTATGAGTAGGCATAAGCCATCTGAATGGAGTGGCAGACCTTTCATCCCAGCAGCAATCACCAGACATGCTTTTATGTTCTTAACAAGTCATGAAAAAGTCAGTGACTTGAAGTCTTTTGTGTAGAATACTCTGCCTAAAAGATTTTATGAGGTGTATAATGTCTCATGCTCTGTACTTCCTAACTAGCAGATTGACTTTTGCAGCTCAAATAAAATCTGACATGCTGGGTCTTCTGAAACGTCAGCAGCTAAATATCTCTCAAGGGCTGAAACCAATGGGTTTCCAAACGCTTCCCCATCTTTGTATAGCTTAAACTCATTATGAACAGGGAGGTCAGGGAACATGAAGTTTTAAAAAGCAAGATTAGAAGCCTGTTCAGTTTGGCTAGTTTAATCATTCTTTTTTTATTCTGTTTTAATAGGCAAAATACAAGTTGTTGTCTTGAATTTTGTGGCCTGATAGATGAGCAGTTTGTTGGTATTTCCTGTCATTAATAAGGGACTTTATGTGAGGCAATAGAACAATCACTGCTTTAGCACTGTAAACATTTGCCACATCTCCTTAGAAAGAAACTGTAATTTCTAAATTGTTAATCCTTTTTTCCAAGAGCTGTATTTCTCTCAGTTTGCCTTTCTTTTTCAGTGTAGGCAATTCTGAGAGTTTGGAAGTTTTTCCTCATTATTGTTATGAGTTTTATCCAGAGTTGGTGGAAAGTCCAGCTCCTGTTGTTATAGCTAATAGTTTCAAAGTGCATATATTGCATTTGAGAGACATGGATGGAGAAATTTCCAAAGTGTCATACTCCATTACAGTGTGAAATTCCATGAAAGTTAAAACATTGAAAAATTGTGTTGTCTTCCCCATCATTTAGCTTCAAGAAAGAAAGAGCTCACAAAAATGTCAAAACTCAGTAAACTCCGTATTAAATATAATGAGCTTTTGGCTTTGGTACTTCCAGGTTTCCTGGGAGATGGAAATATTGTTTAAAACCTTGATAGGATCTGTCTCCTATTTTCTAGCTTGATTTTTTTTTAAGAATTGTTAATACACCTGGACAGTTTGTTTTTAATTCAATGCTGTCATATAACTTAAATACACATTCACCGTTTTTAGTTCCCTAATATACTCCACACATCAATCATAAACCTTTCCAGGCTTCAGTCTGCTAGGCTGAACCTAAGTTCATTTAGTTTTCTTGCGGAAGATAAGCTCTGCCTTTCTCATTCATCTTAGTAATGATTTTCTGTGCTTGATCCAGTTTGTGTTCATTTTTCTTGAATGGAGGCTGTGCATAACAGTGGGACAGGAGTGATTCCAGTATCTTGTACAGTGGCAAAATAGAAATACTTCGCCTGCTATCCCCTAAGCTTCAATCACAGACTCACTGAATCTGTTGAAATTGGAAGAGATGTCTGGAGAAATAATACTCCAACCCCACTGCTCAAAGCAGGGTGAGAATATCAGTCAGTTAATATCGCTCAGCTCAGTATGTCAGTTTAATGCTCAGTAGTGGTCAAAAAAAAAAAAAAAAAATAATTGGATATTGAGAAAAATTGGAAAAATGTAAACAAACCAGAAAGCATTATAATGTCATTCCATGTTGTGCACTTTAATCCACAACACTGTATATAAAGTTGTGGTTCTATGCCTCGCAGGAAATGTCTGTAAATGAAGGATATGGTAGAAATCCATAAAATCAGAGTGGCATGGAAAAAGTAAGGAGGAGATTGCTCACTCTCTCTTCCAGCAAGATCTGGGGTGTGAAATGGAAGTAGCAGCAGGCAGGTTCAGAAGAGCAGAAGGAGATGCTCCTTTAAATGCATGGGATTCAGCTGTGGAACTCTGCCATAGGATGCTGTGGATAACAAAAGTTTTCATAAATTCAAGAAGCAACTGGAAGCAACATTTATGACAGAAATGTCATTTAACAAATATTTAACGAGAGACACAATCTCTGATTTAGGAGGCTGAAAGAATATTCTGGGGAAATATCATTGCCTCCTAGCTTTGTTCTTTGCACTCTGTGTTACAGTGTGCATAGCTTTCAGAAGCTTTTGGTTTTAATTTCAAATAAAGTTAAATTTATAAATCTTGAAATCCTCTGTAAATATTATTTCTCCTTAGAGCTCTAATTTCTAGAAACCGGTCACACTGAAAAGTTATGTTGAAGAATACCACTTTATGCAGTGCAAGAGCATAATGGTCCTGCTACTTGTTCTCTTTCACCATTATTATTTATATTGATTTAATAAGGGTACTTCTAATTTGCATCAAGGGAAAAGAAAGAGACCACTATTCTCTCTTAAGAGGGTGAAATTATAAAGACATCAGTAGGCACAAGAAATATATATTTCCACCAAAAGATACATATTTTCGGGGATACTTCATTGTGCTCAGATCTGTGTCATCCATAAGAAATGGGAAAATTGTACATGCTGAGCTGGCCTGAGAAAGCAGAACAAGAGCTAATTAAGTTAATGGCTGAGGGCTAAATTCTCCTTCACTTGAGTGTGTCGTCATGGGTGTTACAAAGGCTGAATATTGTAATATTTAATGACCACCCAGAAGTGAGATTGGACAAGAGTGAGGGCTGAATATTTTTATTCATTGCATAAATGGTCAGATACCTCTGGTCACCCAGTCTTTTCAAAGGAGGAGTTCACTGGGAGTGTAATCTGAGACTGGACAGGAGTGCTGACCTGCTTATCCACTTTGCAATAGCTCCTCTTCATAGCCATTTTCCTACTAGTAACTTAGTATCTACTCTCACAGAAGTGATATTTTCAGCCAGTGTTTATGCCTTACACTTTTGTAAATATAGTGAAGTAATGTCTTCAGCTCTTGATAATGTTGTGGGAGAGAATAGCATTTATTTTTTTTTTTACTAAACTCAGTATAACACGATCTGATCCTCCTGCTCTTTCTCAAAGAAATGTCATATTCAACTGTACTTATAATTATCAAGCTAAGTAAATATCTCTTTCTGTTTAAAAATAGCTATTCTAAAAGATTACTTTTAAAACTAATGGGAAGACTTTTTTTATTTTATTTTGAAAAAAAAAGGAAAAGTAAACAGTGAAAATTCAGAACTGTGCAGTCAAAAGTGCTTGTTTTAAAGCCTCAAGTTTTGTACTGGAAATGCTTCCAAGGTACATTATTTCTGCTAATGCCATCATAGAGCTATGCTTCAGTTTTCCTCTCATGGAAGTATGGGACTCTCAAACTACAATTTTGATCCAGGGACCATAAGAAAACTTAAAGCCCTCTGAGTGATTCTCAGATAAGTTTTTTTTGAAAAATGAATCATCACTTTGCCAAGGAAAGCCAACACTTCATGGATTTTTTTTTTTTAGTAGAAAATAAATACACTCCTTTAAAACCAGATGAAGCCATACACTTTATGGAAGGATGGAGGAAGGAAACTTTTTGCTTCTGTTCTAAGTATTTTAATGTCACCCCTTGACTTAGAGAGATTTGTTCATTACCAAGTTAATTTGTGATTTCTTCATGTGCAGTGTTTCCTGTAGCTTATTGGATCAGACCATTATAGTATTGCATCTCCCAGTGAGTAGCAGGGCTGTTCCTCAGTTCCTATTTTCACTGTTTTCTGTAACCTGCATCATCAATGGAAATTGGCCGGAGCCAGTCCAGGAGCTTCTCCCAAGTCATCTTGCTTGTTTCCTGCTGAGGGTCTTATAATAATGACTTTTCACTGTTTGCCTGTTCCAGCAATTATTTCCTGGTTTCAAGCCAAACAGTGATTCACACAGCACAGAAAGGTTTCATTCCGCTTCTGTTTTCAGTTTCCAACTTTCTGGTGTTTTCCTGCAATTTCACTTCCAGAAGATGTACTACCTCTTTTCTTCCCTGATAACCTCCTACTTTATTCAATTTACCGTCATTTGTCTACTTCTCCACCTCTGCCTTTCATGCTGTTAGAACAGAACTTTGATGGAGAATTTAGAGGCTGCATCAGCTTGCACTTAATTCTTCTTCGCTCTTTGAAGATTTTTCACATTAATCATGGAGTTTTAATTTTACCGTATTCTCTTCTGTAGGGAAAAGTTTTTTCTTCAGCAGAAGACATTTTGATATGCAACTCTCTTTTGATGGGTGGACTTAACTGTGCAGAAGAACACAAAGAGTAGCTCAGCTTTGAAAGATGTCTTTTATAAGGCCTTGTACCCAGCCCAACTCAGAAGGTTGGAACTGCTGTTCACAAGTAACAATACTACGTTACATACTTTTCTACTTCTTTCCTCTGTTTAGAAACTGAACTCACTCCTGTGCAAATAGCAGCAAGGCGCTTTCAGGTAAAAAGCAATGAATAATGATGCTGTTCTGTTCAGGAAACAAAATTGTTTTCTAGAATTGCTAATGAATCACAGAAGGTGTCTTAATAAACGCATCTGCTTTAGTGTAAGGCTAGAGCTTTTAAATGCTACGACCTTGCATTCAGAAGTAACATTTGATTGTTAAATACAATTCTTACCATAAGCTAATTTTGTCACACTTTGTGATGACTCACAAATGCAATACTAATCTTCCTTCCGTGACCCCTGAGGAATACAATATAAGTAAACTGATTAGAAGTGCTTATTTATACTGAACCGTCTGACATTAAATTGCAGTCTATGGCAAAATAGCTGAACTTTGACTCATTCTGAGTCTGTAAAATATTGAAAGAGATAGGCAGAGAAAAGCATGAGAACTGCAATCTACAGTTTATAACCAACACTGGGGAGAAAAGACATTTAAATAGTAAATGAAGGAGAAACATATTGCTGTATTAGCAGGAAAAAAAAAGTGTTATCATTCACAATAGTTGTTGCAATTTTGTGTTTCACCGAACACAATATTTTTGTATTGTAGTTTGAATTTTTTTTTTTATTGCTGAAGATTTAAATTCCACATACAAATGAAAATGGAAGAGGAAGGAGAGAGGGAAAACTAGAATTTATACGTGAAAAGTTTTATATATTTGTGTATCTGCTGTCCAAATGTGCACTGATCTACAGATGAGGCACAAGGACTCAGTTGTAATTGCTATTCTAGACTTCTAGTTGAATTTCCACATTTCCAGAAGCATAAGGTTTTTTTAAGAAGCCAGATATTTTCCTGGAGTCATATGTAAAAGAGAATTTACTTGCTCTTTAAAAGTTTTTGGGTTTTTAAAATCCTCTTCAAAGGTGTTTTTTATGTAGACTCCCATATCACTGCATAAATGCTTGTGGAAAGCTGTTGCATAGTTATTAACATGGAGTCTCTTTGAGTAGTGGTGCCCTCAAAGCCTGTGCTCCTTGAGCTTTTTTTCACCTCCAGTGTAGTTGCAGTGTGTGGTAAGTTTTTACCCTCTTGTCTAATAAATATACAAAATGCATGTACAAATATATATCCATCTGTATATATTTTATATAATTCATGACTCTTTTTTTCCAGTCTTAGACAGAATTCATAGCAAAATCCAGTTCCCAGAACCCAGTGGTTAACCATCATGTGACTGGTCTTTCCTACTGTTTTGTGTCACTGGGCGTGAGGAAATAGCAGACTATTGCTCACCATTTCTCAAAACTAGGAATTCTTAAAACCAGAATCTTGTTCTGGAGAAGTACCACACCTCTGTGATTTCACAGACATCTGGAGTAACTTGTTTCCACCCTTCAGAAATTTTAGTAGTGGTGCTGGCTTTCAGTGGACCCCACTTCATTGCTGCCCAAGTAACTTCTGAGGGAAGGAAGCTTTACTAAAAAGCAGGTCCAGATGAGCACTGCCTCATCTCACTGCAGGGGGGTTGGACTGGATGACCTTTAAAGGTCCTTTGTAACCCAAACCATTCTTTGATTCTCAGATTCTCACTGAGAGGGTCACAACTTTGAGTCTTGTTTCCCAAGCTCACAGCATTGAGGCCTGTTCTGGTACTCCAGCTTTAATTTTAAAAATGGCCAATCCCTGCTATTGTATCAGTGCCCCTGCTCATCTCATGTCACTCTTCTAGTCATGTGATATTACTGGATGTGCTAGAATCAGATACGGCAACACACGGGCAGACTGATAACAGAAATTTCCCTATTTTGCCTGCAGTAGCTGGATAGTTTAAAACAAAAATTGTTAATATTTTTGTCACTTTTGCAATTATTTATTTGCAGTAAATATTTAGATTTTCAGCTGAGTTAGAACCTAATGAAACAACTGATGTTGATGGAAGACATTTTTTAGGGCCTTGATAAGCAATAGCAGTTCATCAGGCAGAGCAAGTGATAGTGTCAATTCAGTCCCTTGCAGAATGGCAGGAAACCAACCACAGGCAAGGGTCCCTTGGACTCCAGAGCTCTCCTTCCCTTGCTGTGAACGCCCTTCCCTTTGTGTCGAGGAGTCTGGACTGAAAATGCAGTGTTTACTGAATTTTTGACAGTGCTTTTCTTTTTGGATTGCAAAGTGTTATAGCAAAATTGACTTGCATTTGGTGAAACCCTCTGGAATGATTTTCTGCGAAGGGGGATAAAAGCAGTGCACGAGTAGCGCCCGAGAGTTTACTGGCGTTAATTATATGGTAGTGGTAGTCTCTGTGAGACAGAAAAATGAAGTCATGCTTTTGTCAGTGGCATTTATTCTGGTATTCTATTTCGTGGGAGATACATGGGTGACAAAATGTTGATGTTCCTTAAGTTATTGTTGTTTTACTATAATATTGATTTTATGAATATACTATTGTTATGCTAATGAGTTACTTGTATTTGTGTCTCTGAGGTTTGTTCATGAAATACGGACTGAATGGAGAAAATGTATCAAGTACAAAATGGTTGTATTCACTTCTGTTATCACATGTGAGAAGTTGATCTTATTACATATTGATAAATGTGTATATTGAAAAAAATCAGAGAAGTATTGTGAAGTGCCTGCTCAACCAGTGAATTTTTCTTGTGAAATGGAAAGAAGAATCCATGTGGAATTCTTCAGTAACAGTACTTCCTTGAGATTGTCATTACTTATTATTTTGCAGTAGATATGTTTATTTTCAGCTGAGTTAGAAGTTAATGAAAGAAACCGGGGGTGACTGAAAGACTTTCTGTTGATTTCAATGAGCAGTTTCTTGAAGTCTTCCCTAATTTTGTGTTGTAGAGGGCCAGACTTTGCATGAGAGTTTCCACTGCAACATCTCCTACAAAACACTGTGGTTCCATATTATGCAGATGTTCTTATTTGTAGGTAGAGATATGGGATGGATATATCCTGCCTTGAGTGTACAATACTTACATTGCAGAGCATTTCTTGGTTTGATTTGCCCAGCTCTCCAGTCTGTCCAGGTCAATAATAATGAATGCATATGAATGTTACCTTCACTTGAAGTAGCGAGTTAGTTCAAAATGTGAATCTGGAGTTGACTTTTGTAGCATCTTGCTGCTTGTCACAGTGTTTTCATAGTATCTTCCCATCTGCCACTTGAGACTTTTTGGGGTCAGTCCCCTTATGCTGCTCACATGCAGGGATGAGAATCCTATAAATGCTCTTGAGGCAGGGGTAGAGCTGTTTAAACAGTGATTAACAACCTGATCAAAGAGATTGGAGAAAATTTTAAATACTCTCATCAAATAAATAACCATCAGCATGCAAAGGATAAGGTACAGAGGAAATGTGACTTTTCTGATTTGCTGTGTATTTTTCAAAAGTCTCACAGTCCAGCATAAGCCCAATGAATTCCAATCAGCAGGTACTTTTCTCACTCTTGGAGAAGATGTTTGTTGTGAAGTTGACTGAAATGCAGAGCAATGGTGATAGACTAATGCTGTAACAGAAGATCAAACTCATTCTTTCCACTACATTAGTCTAATTTTTGTAATGCCCTCCCATGAGCATATAAGATCCTTGATGCATGGAGCAATGCTGGCGTGTTATTAGCTCTATGCCCCAATTTGTTTGTTCATCCTGGATAGTCAGAAAATGTGTTTGTTTCAGACTAAAGTCTCTGCTTTCCAATTAGATAATAGGAAACTATTTTCTGTTTGCCCCCCGCTCCCCAAGACTATTTGAGGGAAGAAGCTAAATTATTTGGAGTTCTCAAGAATAGGGATTTTGTACTGATTGCCAAAACCTATCTGTCGACATGAGCATGAAATTGTTGAGATTGCTTTTTTGTGATAGCAAACCAGTTAGTAGAAGACTTGGAGCCTGAGCTTTGTGAAAGATACTTCCAAAACTATGGTGATCAGTATTTACTGTTAAGTCTGGCAATGTGTTATAAATTAATGATGACTCAATTTTCCCCTTTAAATTCATTCATCAGAATGTCCAAATTAGATTATATTGACTCCAGGCTTTTGCTTTAACAGACTGTGCAAACCCCTGTGGAAAAATGCTGTGAAATTTAATAGGAACAAGAATAGCAGGGTTCTACAAGAATTTACTACAGTCACATGGAAACTTTTAGAATTCCCCCTAGAACTAAACAGTGAGTGATACCTTAGATGGACTTTTGAAATAGCTCATATAGTTGTATAGCACTGATGTAACTTTCTAGAAAATTATGTAGGATTTTGGGGTAAAAAACCTCTCAAAGCATCAAAAGACTACCATTTTTTTTTAATTTCTGAAGGAATTTTTCTATGTAGGAATATTTGAGTCTAACCTATTATTAAGATGTCAAATCTGTAATAGAAAAGGCCCAAGAGAATACAGCATCTTTTAGTCTGCGTCAGGTAAGCATTGCCATCTAGTTCAAAATGTGTGCCACACCTTGTGGCCAGCTTGAAATGTTGAACTAACTTCTGGCTTCAGCTGACCCCTCAGAAAAAAAAATTGACGCTTATCACTTCTCTTCAAAAAATTTCCTTGTGTACAGGAAGATTCCGTTACCCAACCCACCCTTTACCTACAGCTGGGACAATTCATTTAGAAATTGTTCAAAGAGTAAGAAGGTTTCAGTAAGAAAGGAAAGAGGGAGCTGCACTGTGAGAAAGTAATCTGTAAAGGGTCAGCTCCAGAGAAAGATGGAAAAACACTCGTACCTTCCTTTGTGGGGCAGCTTATGGTGCAGGCTGCACCAGTACCATGATGTTTAGTCCAGAGAACAGAGCGTTCCACTCCTCAGCTGGAATCTAGTCCGGTAGGGAATTGCTTCTCTCTAGCTGAGCATACATTGCACATCATGATGTGAGAAGCACTGAAGACATGAATAAAGAAGCAAAACAAAAACCTATCCCTTGCCTGGTGGTGCTGGGATGAATCATACCAGAGGGTGTGGAAAACTGCCTCTGACCTTATACCCACCTTACACCCAAGAGCAATTTCTGATGAACTGAGCAGCTCTGTGAAGTTGCTTCTGTAAGCGAATTACAGAGTTTGGTCATGCAAAACACTTTCAAAACATGAGGAGTTGTTTTGAAATTGACTTCTAAAATCTTGCTTTCAGTAGACAGCAGTATGTTTTGGTTTTGATTTATGGGTGTCTTTTTGGCATTACAGGGATCACTCAAGTTATTTAGCTTCATCTCCTGAGTTTTGCATACAACCATTGCTCATATGAAATTAATTTTGCCATCATGTTTTTAGCTTCCTGTGTTCTAGGACGTTAATTTCATTTCCCATTTTGTTCTGTATCCCTACTTTCAAAGGTGTTTGAAGAACTGTTCCTGAACTCATTTTTGTATAACCCTAATCACCTTTTCCTTGCGCTTGGTTTGATTTTTGGATTTTTCCACTCTTCCTGTGAATGGTTTGAGTTCTGAAGAGGTGTTAGTGCATTTCAATTTGCCCATGTTATTTTTACATTGGAGTACTTCAACAGGGCTGTGGGGTTTTTGTTTTTTAAATAACAGCTACTTCTGTTAATTTTCAGAGAAGATGGTTTGACCTATAAGCTTGACTTCTGTGAGCATTTCTGGAAACTTCTGAGTCATCTGCTAGGTATTTTAAAGAAAAGGAGATGTTTGTAAGACTTAGGGAGGCATTACTGATATATGCAAATCTGTTCTTAACTTTTCTACCTTAAAAAACAAATGAGTCAATATTCTGTATTTTCTAAAAGAGAAGCTTGTACCTGTACTTCAAATGTAATTTAAAGCAAATTCGGCAAAAATGCATGAGGTTTATTATGAAAACAGAAGGTATTTTGATAAAATAAATCACTGTGTTGCCAACTGGAATGTGATTGAGTTACTTTAACAAGGGTCAGCCTTTGGTAGAGTTGGTTTTAAACGGTAGCTCTTGCTTTGCAGACTCTGGTAGCAGTAAAAGCTGTTCTCATCGGTTTTGCCTAATGCTTTTATGCTTTGGAGAACGTTACACCGTAACCACGGTTTATGCAGTAATTGCCTTCCTTGGGATACTCCCAGTATATGAGGCACATTGCTCACAAATAAAGGTTTTCACATGCTGCGAGGAAATTGGCAAATAGTTTGAATACATAATAGGAACTATACTAAGGTTTCCATTATCTACTCCAGTAGAAGAATGTTGCAGTGGTCGAGTATTTTGCTATTAAAGAGCTGGCTAACAGCAAGGAATGTGATTCTGCTAGATACAACATCTATTTATAACCAATAAAAAAATGAGATGCCTGCTCAAACCCCAGCATAGCAGATAGCATTTGCCAAAAATACTGGGTTTGGTTTAATTTTCCCCATCTAAGTCAGTGGTACAATGCACACTGACTTCAGTGTTAGCAGAATGCATCCAAACACGGAACTCCTTTAAAAAGGTTACCAAAAAAACCCCATTCACTCCCCCCAGATATGCAACCCGTCTAAAATTCCTATTAATGTTAGACTACCTTTGTGAGGGAAATTATTCAGCCTAATAAAAATAATATCATATGTAGACAATGCATTAATTTGAAAAGGTGAAAATAAATTTCAGTTACTGAAAAATATCACTAACAGGTTGCTGTAAAAGTAAAACACTCAGGAGAGAAGTGATGAAATAAATAGTCAAGTTCTCACGCATACCAAGAATAATATTATTGGCATTTCTAAAAACTTGGTAGAAATTAATATTTAATTATGCATGACCTACTCTTTTATCTTGACTCTGCCGCAGTCCTTCTGCCTGGAACTAGAAAAGCAACCTCAGTGGAGGAGTTAAAGTAGACTCTTTCATACTTATTCTCCGGCAAAGCCCAAGGCCTTCATATAAATGCCGTCAGCATTTATAAAACATGTAAAAATGAGCCTCCTTGTTAGCTGATATCTGGCACAATTCTTGGAATGGATGCTGACATTCTGGTCTATGTGTTCCATTATACAAAGGGCATGGGGTTTGGCCACAGCCAGCTAGAAGAGAAATCCTTTGCTGAAGGAGGACACCCTGCTGGGGCTTCAAAGCTGGACCTCAGCCCAGGAGCTCTGTCCTTACTAGTATCTGCTCTCTCTTCTGCACCAAGTAGAGCTCTAATGAAGGAGAGCATCTGTTTCTGTCCAATACCTTTCTTACTGTGTTTTTAGGCTTCCAATATGATTTCAGATCTCTAAGAAGGGAAGAGCAAGGTTCAGAACAGTATGTCTCCTATGACCTTATTTCTCTGTCCAGTTGTGAGTGTTAAATATTTTATCTAGGATTATAATGTCAAGGTTAAAATAATTTTTTCTTGAATTAGTTCATTGTGATGAAGTAGAATTGTTCAGGAGACAGATTGTTCTGAGAGCAGAAGATTATTAAGTGCAATTCACTTTGTTAAACTGAGCAATATGCATTGCTAAACTGAGCTTTTCTTCATCCTGGGTGGTCATTCTTCTAGTTGCACGGGCAAGTGAGGGGATTGGAACCAAATTCCCTGCTTGGATCCGATCATCATAGAAATTCTTAACATCTGAGCTCCTAATTATGATTTATTAAGAACTTGGCATGAAGCCTAGATCTGTTAAGGAACCAGAATTCAGTGTCCCCATTGGAATCATGACAATTCATGTGTCAGACCATGTAGCAGTTTTGAATCCCAGGGTATCAGCCTGCCCAATTATGTGACGCAATGCTTAATCACCTCACAAACAAGCCTAGCTATGCTGGGTGGCATGGCAGGGAAGGCCTACACCAACAGGCTATGGTACCCTGCTTGGGTGCTCTGCCATGGCCACCCTCCTGCTCCAGAATCCCAGTGACCAAATGCAGCTCATAACTAAAAAAAGAACCCAGCTGTTTGTGGCTGAATGACAGGATCCTGGAGCAGGAAAGGGGCAGTGACATTGACCTGAAAGTGTATGTAGTAGTGAGGTTGCAACAAACAAGCAGGAGACAAAACTCCAAAGGTGAACTTTATATTCAGTGCATGAAAACTGATGTCTAAAAATATTGTAACAAGACTAGTTTCTGGTGTTTGTACTAGCAATGGGAATATTTGTCTAAATGTTTCATTTCAGCAGCTTTCTGGAAAAATGAGAGTGCTAAATTTAATTGAATTGCATTTCCTGGTAATAATACTGATGTCCAGTCAACTTGTCATTCTTCTTCCCAGTAAGCTGAAGCAACATGGTATTTTTAGGGGCATTTTTTGCATAGTAGTTAATTGTAAGCAGCGTGGTAGGATGGTTTTCAAAATATCCCTCAGTTGGCTACCTAGCAGCTCACAGAACTAAGGAGTCATTGCCTCCTTTAGTTATTAAATACTCAGTTGCTATCTTTTAAAAAGCAGATAAAAATTCCTTCTTTCACTGGTGTAACACGCTTCACCTAAGTTCTCCAAACGTACTTTGTGGACAGCACCATTAAATGTGAATCTTCCAACTCGTATTAAGCTGCCAGTTTCTTAAACATGCTTTAAAATTTCTGACTGCACTGTTAACATAGATTTTGAGAGGGAAAGATGCAAAGCTTACTTTAATATTCTTTATTACAAAAAAATACCAGAGTTCATTTTGGCCTTGTGTTGATGGAATAAGGGACTCCATCTGAAGGAGTGTCTCCTTCGCTTTGGTTTCATCATTTTATCCCAATAATGAGACCGTTCAGCTGACCGATGGAGGACTGACAGCCTGCGCTGAACATAGGGATAGTCATTGTGTATTTGAGGTATCTCACGGCTTTTGCCATTATTTAACTTCATCAGCCTCTAAAATACTAAAATACTTTTACTTGTCAGAAAATGTCTGTGTGGACAAAGCTTGTTAACATTTCTAAATGCCTGCCTTCTCTTATGGTCATTTATTAGTTCTTCTGGAAGGCTGTCCATTGAAAGATCGGGCACCTCAGATTTATAAACTTAGAGAATAACTTCCATATAATCATCTACTAGGTATCTAGAATCTGAGAAAAAATCAGATTAAATGTTAGAATTGTTTTATTTTCCTACCACAGGGCCAGTTCTTCTCTTTATGTGAAACACAGGTGACCTCTATGCAGCTACAGAGAAATCAGACCTTCAAACAGTATTTTCTCAGCAACAACTAGCAACCTTCTTCTGTTTGTAATACAGTTATATAAAATTATCACCTTAATTAAAAGGGAAACTGTAAGCTCTTGGCCTTCTCCTTAAATTTCAGGACCCTCTTATTTCTTGTTTGCTGAGTGAAGATACCATGTTTTCTTTCATAGTGCAATATACTTTGTTTAGTAACCCTTTCCATTTCCGTCAGACTGGAATTATTCATCACCATCAGAATTAGGGTTCACCATGAGTAAACATGGATTTTATAAATTCATTGCACTTCCTTCCTCTAGATATGATTGCATACTTCTTTCTTAACAAAGAACTGGCTTCAGAATTGAGCTATAGAAACTGTTTCAGTCATCATCTGTAACTGACAGCTATAAAAAAACAACATCTACCCTGATTGTAAAAGTACCAGGATGCCATAAGTCAGCAATTGGGAAAGGTTAGTGATGATACCAAAACTGCTCGGTACTTTTGCTATCAATAATTACCAACATTGTTGTAGAAAATTCATTTGACCAGACCTTTCTCTCTATTACCCTTGTGAGATTAAAATGTACTAAATGGACTGAAGTTAATAGATTAGCTAACAGGAGTAGACTAAATTTTTGAAGCTTAGCTAATAAAAAATAGAAGGTGAATTGTATTGCCAGTACTAACCATGACATTTTGGCAATTGGCCACCAAAGAAGCTATAATTTAATATTGCAGTTTCTGAAAAAGAAACATGAGGATATTCGTGCATTCTTAAATGCAGGTTTCTTTATTAATTTTCAGAGCCATCCACCTCTTCTACAAAATGCTGTCCTCCTCCTACACAATTTAGTCATTTCACAATTGTATTGCACAGCGGACAAACTTCCTGTAAATTGACAAATAGTGCAGATCTTTGGTGTAAGTTAATAAGCAGTCTTGAAGTCTGAACTTTTAGCCTCTGTGAAGATTTTACTTTTTGTAGATGAAAATTGTTTGTGGACTTTTACCTTATCCGGCAATGAGATGATCAAGTAGACGGTGTTAAAAACCCAGTAACCCTAGAACTAGTTTGTTCCACACATATAATTGCATTTCCTTAAATGTATTACTGGGGCAAGTTTGCATTTGGAGCTTTGAATAGGAAGAGATTAAAATAATCTGAATGATCATACAGTTCCCATACTTACTTTCCTGTTTTGTTTTGCTTTTTAAATTTTTTATTTTTGAGCAGGGTTGTATCAGAAATGTTGACACTCGAAATGGGAGGTGAGTGTACCTCCTTTGTTGACCAGGAGCGGAGTCATGGCCTCTGTCAGGTGGAGAGCCTGCACCAGTGGTCAACTTTCCCCCTCCACACCGCACTGACTCAGCCGCGGGCTGGTGTGCCGGAGGAAGCCGGCAGAGCCAGCAGCATGACCCAGTCTTCTATAATTAGATCCTGATGTAAACGACGGAGTTAAGCCGTAACTACTCAACTTTCATAAAACTGCTTTTGTCATTGCTTGATGCGTGCTGCTCCATTGAGCAAGCAGGTACCAGAGCTAATCCTAAAAATGCATCGTTATTTTTACAGTGACCTTTCTAAATAACCAGAAAGTGGTGTCATTTGGATCAAATTGGAGCTGTTGGTAGTTCATTAGGCTCGTGTCACTGTGCATTTGCCTCGAAAACTTTTAATCAGATATCCCCACTATTCATTTAACGCACTTAATCTAACATGGGACCTTCTTCTTTCCCATTTAAAATAAAAGCATAATATGTTTTGGCTTTGGCATGAAAACAAAAGTAAATGTTTAGCTATTTCGGTTTTTAAGGATTGAAATGAGAAGGTCTGCCTTTATGGAAAAAATCACTGTTTAGTTGTCACTTAAACTTTATCCTTTAAATATCCCAGTGTTACTTTTTCTGATCCTGTAGTTATTTTCAAGTTACTTTTGTGGGAGTTGAAAAGCATATAATAAAAACATGTATTAGTTACAGAAATAGCTTAAAACTAATGGTATTCTGAAAAAAAACCCAAGCTATCCTGCACTTGGAAACAGTTTGATAATTAATCTGAACAATTTAAAAAGTAAAAAAAAAAAAGCAAAGCAATTTGGAAAGGAAGTAATTTGTATAGCTAGCAAATATTTAAATAGAACAGGACTATTTCCTGCAGTGTAGGATTCTTTGCAGAGTGTTTCAAACAGTTGAACTCACAACAGGAAGTAATTTGCTGCTGAAAATAAGACCCCATGAAACTCACTGTCTATAGTGATAAAGGGAAGTACTTTGCTTGGTAAAACTGCTAGTTAATGTGAAGGCATCAGAGCCATTTAATAACACTGTGTTTTAATTTAGTTGGGAATGTTAGAAACAGGAGCAGAGGAGACATGACAATCACATGTAATGAGCATTAAATGAACAGAGGTCCCACCGGACATCAGATTACATGAAATGATTGTTTGAAAACATCAAAATCTTTATCATAGGTGTCAGGAAGTGTGAAACCTATTAAAAAAGGATGTTTTAGATCTCTGCACTGCCACAGAGAAATACTTGATGATAGAGAATAAAATTCTTTTTAAATTCCTGTGCAGGCCAAGGTGTAAGTGCGGACCTGTACGCAGAAAATGAAGCACCTTGAAAAGCAGTTTGCATATTTCCTCTAGAGTGACCATGGGAAGGGTGATGTTTGATGATATCTGATTATGCACTTGAAGACAGTAAACCATGATACATACCATTTTGAAGTATTCGCTTTCAGGTTTCAATGGGCAATCTTTTTAAGAGGTTGAGGAAAAACACCAATTCTTAGCTTTAAACAATGCAGAAGGATTAAAAATTTTCTGGAGTCGATGCACAGAGTCACTCCTGTCAGTTCTATCAGCTACTAGCTGTGTCCAATTTAGGACTGACTTTGATAAAGCAGAGTATTTTTATAGACCTCATTATATTTGATTTTGTGTGTGTTTTGTGGAGTTTTTACCATGTTGTCACCCTCAAAGGACCTCCGAGACTTTCAAGACAGAATCTGTTGCTTGACCCTATTGTCCTTATATTCCTAAAATAGTTAAGGCAGGACTACCACTTTTCCAAAGCAACCTCTTTTCTTAGGGCCTAATGCCAAAATTAATAGGAATCACTCAGTTGACTTTGGTGGGCCTTGCATGTAGCTTTAGAAACATTAGACCTGTTGAGTATCTTTTTGTAAGGAATCATTCTTAGAAAATATTTACCCTTACTTATTCTCTAGTACTGCCAGGCAGCACTTGCTGTGTTTGGATGATATCTTGGGCATTCAATAGCTCATCTGCTCTAATCTGCACTTAGCTCTCAAATATGATAATATGGCATATTCCTGACCCATGTGTCTGTGCTAACGCGCCCTTTTTAATTTATAACAAAAAAAAAAACCTGATCTCCTTTTACGATCACGTGACCCACCTGCTGGATGAGGGGAGGGCTGTGGATGTGGTCTATCTGGACTT
>JANHFX010026522.1:70766-94103 GCA_027560015.1 Chloroceryle amazona | reverse complement strand
TGGAGTTGGATCAGGGGTTGGACTCGATGATCTTGGAGGTCTTTTCCAACCCAATCTATTCTATGATTCTATGATTAAATTTAGTTCTACACTTCAGTCTTAAATTATTGTTATGATCTGAATTTGAATTAAATCTTTGCTATATAAACGTGGCATTTTAATGCCCTCAGTAATAAAATAGTATTTTATTTTAAGTAAGTTGCTAGCAAGATGTTATAATAGTTGAGATCAAATATATTTGCACTCATTCTAGGGGGGAGAAATGATCTTGTTTTCAGGTGCAACACTGGCACGATTTGTCAGTGTTTCTGTACTATGTCCAAGTATGCTCATCTGTATGTAAAAATAATTTGCAGTTCTAAATTAGTCACAAGTTCTTTCTTAGTGGAAGTGTTGCTGCTTATTGTCATTTGGTTTGTTTTGCCAGGAGTCACAGAGTGACATCATTTCTCTCCCCAAGATCAATTGGACTTTGGTGATGAAGTCGGTTGGAATTGACTCTTGATTAGTTGCTCCCTGTGTTTGTACTGGAGGCAGATTCATCTGATTTCTTGCAGTGCAGGCTTGCACAGCTAGGAACTGCGGCCACTCTGAAAGATGAGTAGTCCGCAATGTCAGTGGACTACAGGCCAGACATGGAATAGCTTGTGTAGTTTAAGAAGTTTGGCTGCTTTTGTTGCTTTGCCCCAGAATCACAAAGCAACAGGTTTGGATTCCACTGCTGAAATCAGCTCAAAATACACATGATGTAATTATTTTATTGCCCATGTTCCTGTACAGTTGGGACTCTGGTGAACATGAAGGTTACCAGTAGAGTGAAACTAGTTGAAGTTCTATTTCCTACAACACTTGTTAATTTTGCAGTTTCTACTCAAAATCAAATTTTAGTTTTCCAAATAACCTCCTTTAATCACAACATGCCATGTTGGCACAAATTATTTACTTAGTAAACATGTCATACCTCAACATTTATGCATATTCATGGAAATATGGAAACAAATATGGAATGAAAGTTACTTCAGACCCAATGGAAACACATACGCCCTGATAATTTACATGTGTGTTACACAACTATTTATTCAGCCTTTAAAAGGGGAAAAATCAGTTACCAAAGCAACTGCTATATTGTGTGTTCCTAATGCTATTTTTAAGATAATTAAGTTGGTAAGGCACACAAATCAGTGTCTCATAGGAACAAGTACATGCTTTGCAAAGGGGGAAAACTTAAGCACTGTTACAGCCACTGAATTTGCAAAAATCAAAGGTCAGACCTGTTTGCTGATTATTTCCTTAGAACTGAGTTTTATCACCAATTTTACAGCATTCTAAAATATTGTAAAATTGTAAGGTATTCTCACAAGACTTTTAGGTAATATTAAGGAAAACCCCCAAAAGAAATAATAATATGTAAAAGCATATTTCACAAAGTGAAATACATTTGTGTTCGGGTTAAGTCTGATAGGTTAAGCAGCATTTGCAATCCAAAGTTGGCAGCTGAACACACATTTATATCATTACAGAAGAAGACTCTACACAAATACAAGCTACTGATGATAGTTTTCTTCTTTTCTTTTCTGCTCAGCCGATAGAAAACTCCCCTCTCCCTGCTCTGTGAGTTGGGAACATAATGTGCTCTGTATTCCTTGCCACAGAGCAAATGCTTGGGACAGAAGATGTTTGCATATCACTGTTATGGGCCAAACAACTATGATTCTGTGTCATAGTGGAAAATAATAGCATATGATGTAAGCTTCAGTAAATCATTTTTGTTCTAAGTGCTCTCATAACCAAGTTGCAGACTTTTTAAATGCCTGTTTCTACCTTTTTTCTTTTTTTTTTTTCCCGGCAATCCGAAGGACATAGAAGAATATGGTCAGTTTAGGAATAGTTGTGTTTTATTAATTATATTTTAACTTTTTCTGTTAACAGCTGTTCATGAATAGACTGAAATTTCCCAATTCTAGTTGCACTTCAGAATTGTTTACAGGATAACAGTTTCCAAAAACCTCCTGGTCCAGGACTCACTATAACCAATGCATTGTGAGTGCTTAATGTTGATCAAAATCCTTTGGATGGGCTAAGTCAAGTGATGCTATCCAGAATATTGTGATATATTTCAAATGCTTTTGGTAAACCAGTAGGGTGATGGGTTTGAATATAGTTTTCTGCCAGCAACAGGCAAAGATCTGGCCTTCAAAACCCTTGAAAACCTCATTTGAAGTATGTCTGCAACATCACTTGTTCCCTGCAAAATCTTATGTCTTTGACTGGTCAAGATAAAGTGATAGTCAAACTAGAACTAGTGGAGCTACTCTGATGGTCTGAATGAAAATTAAGGTGTTTTGGAAGAAGTATTATGCTTGTGGGGAAAAAAGGCATTATATATGATTTGCCCCAAGTCAGTCCTACTTCCTACTTGCAGAAAGTGCTGATGTCGCTCTTTGAAAGACCAGACCATTCAGACTACAGACTATGAGACTATTCAGACTCAGTCACTTAAATCATTACCTGTGTGGTTTTGTAGCTGAAGAGTGGGGACCAAAATGATCACCCAAGAAATGTTGAAGTGATGCAATGCAGGGACCTCCCCCCACCTGCCCAAATTAAGTTTTCTGGATTTTATTATAAAGGAGCATTTGCCCAGCTCCATGTCATGTTTTCAGAGGTGTGTAAATAAGACAGCTTGCAGCTGGATTTTCCTACAACTCAGGGTTATCTAGTCTGTTTGCTTAGAATAAAAGTTGAAGTTTGTGATATTGATCTGTCCAGTAACTTCTTCAGTCAGTCATGTTGTTGTCTGAATAAGGCTTCAAATTGCCTGCTGTCCTATTTGATGAATAACATCAACGTGTGAGTCCATTGCTAATCCAGTGTTAGTCATTTCTCCACTCAGGTGCAGTATCAGTGTCTCATTTGCTTGATTCAGGGGGAGTCATCTCTGGGGAAGTATTTTGGGAGAAACACGAGCCATGGGTCAGTGCGTGCATCCTCTTTGTGGCTCAGCGCTGCAGAACAGTGCAGGAGAACTTTTGTCTCTGGTATCAGGATTGAAGCGCACAGGAGACACATCATCCAAGTCCATGCAGAGCTCTCCATTTCCTCTATAAATTGTAGAAAACCTGTTCGTGTCTGATGGAAAACGAGACTGAAACATGTAAAGGTCCTTCATTGCGTGTAGTAAGCCTCTGCTACAGTGGAAATGAATAATCTGCATCGGGAGCCCCAAGAGTGTGTCACTTTCAGCTAAGAGATGAAGGTGGGAGAAAAGTTGTGAAAAAAAGATGCATTTGTTTTAATTTGTCTTTAACTCTGGCTACTAAGGGTTTTTCCTGGCTCCCTCTGCTGGCTATGAAGCTGGCTTAGCATTTTTTTTCCACTACAATATTATTTTTGCTGATTAAAATACCTATGGCAGCTTTGTGTCTATCTCAGCCTCCCACCCCCACTATCCTGCTCTACACATTCTTCTGTGCTTAAATACACAATTGTTTTTATGAGTAATTCCTTTTCTCCCTTATAAGATTGCTGTGTGATTCATATTAGAAATGAATCCATGCTTTTAAAAAGCAATTGGTTACTCAAAGTACATAAAAAAAGGAGTAAAAAAAAAAAAGAGGAGAAAAAAAGAAATTAATAAAATATTAACCAGTAATTTACAGGAAGAACTTTTTTATTGACATTGAATTTAAATAATGAAAGAAAATAATAACAGCAGCATAGCAGCAGAAGCCCTGAACATGGAAAATTTGTGTTATGCTTTATACAGTGCCTCTTTTCTAGTCACCCAAGGTTTGAAATGCTGCACCTGCTTTATAGTGCTTAAGCAACAGTAGTACTTTGGCCTGACATAGAGTTTCCATCTCTAGAACATTTCAGTATGAACTGATTAAATCTGACAGTTCTCCTGTAGAGCAGGTAGTAACAAGCACCACAGATACATCCCAGAACATCCCAAATTCACAGAAGGGGATGCTAATCTGTTAAGATTAAGCAAAATTTCAAGTCAGAGCAAAAAACAAGCCTTGTTCAGATAGTCACTTTTAACTGTGAATTCCACCATCTAGGTCTAGTTCTCTACCACATCTGCGTTTGATCGCTGTTATTAGCATCTGGCTGCCCGTTAGCACACCTAGAGTCATGATACGTGGGCACGGTTTTGCTATTTGAACGAAAGAAATAATAGACCCATTTTAAAGGGCAGCTGAAGGAGCAGCTACATTGGCTAAACTTGCTTCCAGGCATTGAAAAACAATGCGCACCGAGGCCACTGCAGCAAGACCTGGATTAATTGAGCAGGACAACGCAGCTGAACACATCCACTGCCTCTCTGCTCCCTTCTGGAGCTGGGCAACAGTATCTTTAAGTAAATCTAATCCCTTCTGTTCTGAGAGTCACCACTGCCCTCCCAAGAGACATACTCCTGCCTGTCTGTCTTTTCTGGTCTGGAACCCAGTTGAAGTCCATTGTGTTCCTACAAGCTTCTCGGCTAAATCTTTTTGTATGCAATTTTTAACACTCCTTAGTGACTCAGCCCAAATTCTGTGGGAATTCCTAAACCACTCTGAGAGTTTTGAAAGTGTTGCTGTGTACCTGTGGGGCTCATCACTGCATTCCCAGAGTTAGGGGGTAAATAGGTGGAGGTGGAAGGCAGAAAATTCTAATAAGATTCTTGTATTACTCTTGCTGCTGTCATATGTGGATACTGCAGGATCTTGACTGTTTCTATCCTCCCAGCTTCCTGCTGAGATGATATTATTGCTTGGGTTAAAAGCTAAGTGGCTTTGTGTGTGTACACATTCCAGTCAAATACACGATTGGTAATAATCTGTGTAGCATGAATGGAAAATCATTTCAGCTCTGGTAACACAGAATTTTGTTTAAGCTGGTAGCTCACACTCAGGCTGAGGCAAACTGCTGCAGTCTGGGTTAAAGATTACACTTCTTAAATCTCAATAGTCCTCCTAGGTCTTTTTTGGTTCTTTTTATCCTAATTAACAAATATAGTCAATTAGTAAATATAAACTTAACCTTGAAAGCGCTTCTTGAAAATTTTGTATCAGAAACTTTTCTAGCTTTTTTGAAATAGATTTTTTTATTAAGTGGAAATTCATAGTTTTTAAAACAGCAAAAAAATTGCAATCAGAATTATCAAAGTACATAAAATTAAGGAAATAACTTAAGAATTCTCATTATTTTTGACAAAAAGTCTACAGTTTTGGTGATCAGGATAGAGACAAGATAGCAATTCTGACACAATCTAACTAACTTCTCCAGACAGCTGGAGTGGAGTAAGTTGTGGACCGCAGGCCAAATTCACCTACAAGAGTTTTGTAAAACTGTGTGGCAATGCTGAGACTTTTAAAGGTTTTGCTTTCTAAAACAGAACTCGATTTCCAGGTTTTCAGCCAAGAGGACAGTTCTGTCAGACCTTAATAATCACTGTCCTTACTAATGAATTAACTGGGCGTTTCCCTTCTCTGACCCTTCACAAAAACAGGCCCCATAGTAGAGAAGTCAAGTTTATAGAGTAAGGTCTCCTAAGTGTTGAATTCACTGCTGCTGGCACACAAGGAATGGGAATTTGATAATCATCCATATATATCACAACAAAAATCAGTTTTAAAATATCAAAACCAAACAAAAGTTAAATTGTGAAGTTACACAGAAGAGTTGTTACTGCTGTACAAATACACATTGTTTGATAAGGTATCCACCACCGTACCTGGTTGCCTTTGCCTGTTTATTTCCAGTGTTTGCTGCAATGACTTTTGCTGGAAACTGTTTCCAGAATCTAAGGTAATAGGATCCTGGCTACTTAGGTAATGAAAAGCTGCAACTTGACGACAGTTTACATAGAGGCCATTCACATCAGTCTGTTTGGTTATAATGTCATAAATGCTGTGACCTCCACACGATTTCTTTCCTGCAAAGGTGAATAAAGAGAGACTTAATATGTTCATATTTTGGAGTGTTTCTAATGAGTCTTTCCCCTGACTATGCTTACAGACTTTCAAATACTTATCATTCCCTTTTTATGTTTAAAAGTGATGTAAGGATCTCAGCCTGTCATTTGTTTGAAGATTTGCCTCTAATTCCTTTCATTTTTTGAACTTCCTATCATATTAAGAAAATTTCTGATGGAAATAAGATAGCTGATAGAGATCAAGGGTAAGAGTGGGCCATCTCTTAGTGAAGTGACTTCGTTTGTATGCATGAATGTGATTTTGCCTTGTAATTAATTTTCATTCAGAAGGGGAATCTTTTAAATACTAAAGTAGAATTCCTTCAGCTGCTGGGCTTTTTCTGCTCTTCATGGCTTTTGTGTGTGATAAAGCTGTCTTTTCACCACGACTTCTCGTGTGACAGATGAGCTCTATGTATTGCCCTGCTGCTTAATGTGAAGCAAATGGGATAGCTTATCTAATGTGACAGGTACAGTCGTCTGTTGTCAAAGCTGTGACAGTACTGACCAGGATTATCTGGATGAGCGGTCATCTTGATGTTGCAGTGTGGAAGGTGTGGGCCTCATGGATAAACTGCAACCGTACAATGAGCTGTACAGCCGTTGAAGTGCAAAAGATGGGCAGACTAGATGCTAATGTGATCTATAAAGACATCAGAAGCTGATGAGTGAAATCAGGATAAAGGTTTTGGGAATGTAGATAAGTGTAGTGGGAGGGGCGTATGAAATACCTCTTGGAATATCTGGTAGGCATTATTTGCACTGAAGTAGGATGTAAGTTCATTTTCAGGCAGTTAGGCAGATGTCTGTACAGACTGCTATTCAGCATTATTTGTGAATCAGTGGAGAAGTCTTCCTGTGCTAAGACTAACAAGGTGTAGAGGCAAGTGACTGAGCAGCCAGTTGTATGAGATATTTTTCTAAATATAATTGCTAGCAAATGAACCAAGCATGTAAATAGTTTAAAACTTGGTTTATTATGCAGCTGTGGTGAGCACAGCACTGTCCAGCTTGAAATGAGTGACACTGCAGGAGATTTGAAAGAATGTAAAATTTTGCTATTACAACTGTGATTTTCACAGGGCCTTACAAGTGCCCTGTTTATGGACATTCACTGGGGAATGAGCTGTCTTAGGAAAGGCAGGGCCTACTGCAAAGAATGAGTAAGTATCAACTTTTAAAGTGTCCATATAATGAACCTCCACGTGTAATTTGTAAAAATTGCCTGTGTGAGTGCAAGCAGATGGAATTTTTAATGCATATGTGAATGAGCTTTTTAATTACAGAAAAGGCAACCAGTGGTTGCTTAAAAAGACAAGAATGACTTGCTTCCAGAAGGAGGGTCAGAGAGAAACAGAAAATCATCTGTGATCTGTTTCAACAATAGAAATCAGCAGAGAGAAGGAGCTGAATGAGCTCATAGATCTACTGCTCCACAACAGATTATACTCAAGAAGTATGACAACCCAGCAGGCAGCAAACTTTTAGCAGGTGTTTCACAGTGTTTTCTTAAATCATCATCTTCCAAGGTCATACAGATATATGAAACCCAAAGCTTTTGTCTACACGACAGTTAGCTAAATTGTTATGTAGAAAAACTTCCAGTGTTCAACCCATCATGTATCTATCATGAGACTTAGGCCAGTTCAGTGATCCTGGCAGCCTGTCTCATAATTTTTCCGGTGGGTGGGCTTGGCAGCACTACTGTAATGGTGTGGTTGGAAGAATACATTTTACTTTATTTCCAAAGAGCCTCACTATATAACAGTGTAGAGATTTTCATAGTTTGTAGAAGTGAAAAGTGTATGTAGGGTATTCAGTGAAATGGTATTTCTGCCTACCCTTACTGACCTGGTAAGAATTGACCTACATCACGTGCCACACAGCTTTTCTTGGGAAATGAAGGCCTAAAAAGTAGCCCCAGACATTCCATCCTAGTGCTTGTCTCCCAGTTGATCATCTCCCAATGATCAAACCTTGTCTTTAGTAGCTGCTGTTTCAGTGTAGACAAGGTCCTGGGCAGCAGGACACTGCTGGTTGCAGTCCGTGCCAGTTTGCTCTTTTCCTAGTTAGCACATTTTTCAATAAAAACAATGTAATCATTTAATACAACTTCCTTATACCTTAGAGACTAGAACAACATCAGTGTGCTGTGATTATATGCAGGAGCATCTGTGGGTGCTGAGAAAGAGTTGAGATGTCTCTCTACTCTTTTTTGGCTCTGATTATTGGTATTTTTTCCATTTGCAGACCCTCTCTGCCATTTTCTGATGACAAAACTGATCCCTGAGGGTAAAATTGATATTAATGAGATGTAAATGACAGATGAGGTGGCAGATGATAGTGTCATCAACCAAAGAAATAAAGAACAGTATCATGAATAAGCACAAAACATTCACAGGACAGAAATTAACTGTATATTGTTGAACAGCTTTTGGTTTGTGGGTTTTTTTTGTTGTTGTTTGTTTTTTTTTTTTGTTTGTTTGTTTTGTTTTGTTTTTGTTTGTTTGTTTTTTAAGGTAATTCATTGTAAAAAAAGATAATCAGAGCATGAAATATTAGCATGAAATGGCTCTGACTATTTTAGCTCTTAGCAAACATTTTTTCAGGGTGTATATTGTAGGGGATTGAGGAAGAGAAAGATGATTCATTTATTTAAGAGTGAGAGTGAAAGAAGACATGCGTGGCAATGGAAAGCAAGTATTACGCGCTTGCTGTTTATGAAGAAAGGTTTAATGTTTTCATGAGCCACCACATGAATAAAGAGAATGAAAGATGCTATTTAGCAAAGGTTGTGAAAGCTATAATCTGGAAGCCTATGGTATATGTCTTGGTATGTTAAATAATCTTGAAGCCTGGTAGAATATGAGATTTTCACCAGGGCTTTTTGTTGTTGTTTACAGACTGATTCATTCCCATCCAGCCACTGACAATCCATCTAATTTTTTAATCACTAAAACATGTAAAAGCTGCTGTCCAACCTGCTAGTGCAAGTAGGAGCCCAGACTTGATGGTCTGAGCTTATGAGGATTGGCACATGGATAATTCATTGCCCTCCTCATTCTGGCCTAGATTTCCCGTTTTTTCACAGTGGTTTTTGGTCTTTTTTTGCAGCTGATACCCCTTTGGGTTTCTACAGATTACTGGCTTCAGCTATGTCTGGCTGTAGTTGCCATTAACCCTCCCTCCTCCTCTTGCCATGGTACTGTTGTCTGCAGAGAAAGTTATTTTGGAAGCACAGCTGTAAATATCTGTCAGAAAATGCACTTGGCCCCACACTTTATTTCAGACGTGCTCTTCTGTCTCACTAGGGCACGAGAATTACTTCTCGAGAGTGGTGTGGCACAGGGCTGAGCAGCTGAGCACAGACTTTTCAAGAGCAGCTCCGTGGCCTCAGTTGGAAAGTGGGCTTATATCTGAGCTCTCAAGAACATAGGTGGTGGTTGCTCATACGTGTTTGCATCCTCCTAAGCTGCCCTTAACTACAATGATTTCAATGTATGATGTGACTGTGATTCATCTGACATCATTGATAAGTTCCTGGTGGCTGTAATGGGATTCCTGCTCCCCTTCTATTATATGGGAATCTACTCAGTAGTTAAAATTAGAGCGAAAATAAATTAGTAAAAATAAAACCAATCAAAAAAGGAATTCCTTTTTCCTTCTCCTGTCATCTTCTCCTCTTGTTCTTTTTCCTGTCATCTTGACTTTGTAGGAGAGCACTTTCCATGAGCTGTACAGTAACTTAACAGCCTTGGACGTACATGATCAGATAGTGAGCTGTCACTGTTAACAGGACTGGTATCAAGCTTATAATATGTCCTGTATCAATTGTGCAGTGTATGGAAATATCATTATGTTCTGCACACGTGTTCTCTTAATTATTTTCTTAATTACTAATGACTGTCGTCTGTGTTCATTGACGCTTTCGGAATAGCTCCCTGTCTTTAGATGCTTAGCATTCTTTATCAAATTCTTCTTCAGCTGACACTTCTGTGTGGTATAAGCTGAAATGTGGATTGTTAGGGAAGTACCAAGCAACATCTGGTTAATAAATATTTTTTGTAGTGTACAAAAGTGCACGATACTTTTCTGTTTCCAAAAAAACTTGCAAAGGTCAAAATGTAGCAATTTTTTTCTCACTTGCTATCAAATCGGTGGGATTTATTAAGGCCTAGTGAAGTTTGGACATAATTTGTGGCTTGGTAGAATGAAAAAATCCCTGTTGCTGGATTTAGCCGAGGAGCTGTGGTTCTGTTCTTTCTGCAAGAAGCTGTAATCTGGATTCCCCTCCTCTTCAGTTAGCTGGCTTGAATCAGCTGGATCAACTTCTTTTGGTGTAAGTAGGAGTTTGAGTGGGCTGGAGTTACATAGATTGCTACATGTGGATGACAGTGGAAGATAGAAATTTAATTATCTTTGTAAATTTTTCTTCTGAAAGCTAAATAAAATTATTAAAAAATACCATGCCATTAAAATTCAACTATTTTAGTATCAGGAAAACACAAGTCATGTCTCACTAATTCTTGGTCAGGATTCATTGTTCTTATTTGGCATTTGAAATTAAAAATGTATTACTTGCATTCACAGGTCACACCAAATGTCTATCTGTTTGGAAGAACAGAACTTTTAGAGATTTGTTTCTGAAGTGAAATCTTAAATTAAAAATTCATAGTTCACTTTCCTCAGATACTGTGCAAGGTTCCTTTAAAACGCAGTGTTCCGGTGAGCAATCTTAATATGATACAATATTCATGGAAAGTAATCACAGAAGGTTGCAATGAAGTCAGAGCAGATTAGTTTGAAAGTTCAGTGGCATTTGTTTGGGAGCCTTTGTGGAGCGCTTGCTTCCCACTCAGTGGTGCAGCGTGGTAAAGTCCCCCGTTCCGCTACTCTTTGGCATGTTGGGTTACTCTCAGGCTGCCTCTTCTGCTGTTTACATGTGTTACTTGGCATCCTGAAAATCAGTCCTTTCAAACTTGTTAGCTGAAGTAGTTTGGTGTTTATAGTGTGTGTATTAAAACCTGTTTGCTTTGATTTGATAAGACAGTGTTTCACTGGATAGTCTGGTTCCTCATTCAGTCCATGCATCTGTCACTCCCTGTGGAGAGCTTTAGTTGTCGTGGATTGGGTTAATTCAATGGGCTTTGGCATTAGTAATCAATTCAGGTGCAATTATTTATCTAACTTGTATTCTATGGAATTCTCTGTTGGTACAAGTGGAATGAGAATAATACAGCAAAATGCTCTGCTTTTTCAAAACATCTCTTGATCTTATGAGCTGACAAAATTAGTTTTGAGAAAGTTTTGTTGTGAGCCTACAGAATGAAATTGGCAACTCATCCTCAGTTCCCTTAGGGTGGTATCTTCAGTGATTTATGTAGAAGTCTGTGCAGCTGAATATGTGGGGAGATTCTTTTTGACATTGCTGGCTTGGAGAAATGATGCATTTTGAATGGCTGGATGCACTAGTTCTCATGTGGCACTGATTTTTCTTATGTGAAAAATAACGATAGTTATTACGTTTTCAAATTTAATTATTTTAATTGTACATCAATTTAGCTTTCTAATCAGAAGTATCATTTTCTTGCTACTTGAATTTAAGTGATTGTGAGGAGTTTCAATCACAGGTGTTTAAATAACTGAAATAAATTAATAAAATTGAAATATTTATTTTATTTTCCCTTCTGTTCTGTAGGAACTCACCTACCTCAAGTGCTGGAGTCACTGGGAGATTCAGCTGGGAGACCCTGACTGAACATTCAGGTACAGACCTGATGAATCTCTAGAAATCACAGTGTGGTTGCCTAAAACTTCCTAAACCAAGGCTGAACTTGAGGGCAATTTTGTTTCCAGATACGTTTTTCTCTCTAAAACTATGATTACACTTACTTATTTAAAGCCAGTATTTGCACATAGTCCAGTTCTAATTGGTTTTAATTAGTTGTTCCTTATCTATTTCCTTTTGAAATATGTAGCCTTGACTATCACAGGTGATTTAGCATTTCACAGCACTCAGGTTTTGCTGATACCACCACATGTGACACACACACACACAGGCACTGAGAAAGTCTTGCCACTCTGCCTGTTCTCTTTTGAATTTGTCTTGGAGCCTTTTTTTACTGGCTTGCTAAATCAGCCCTTTCCCTGATTCCTCAAGTACTCCTGTGCCCTCATCATGTTGATTTTTTGTTCCCATTCACTCAGTGGAATTTCTAATACTGTCATTCAACTTGGGGTCCCAGTACCATTTTCCTTTCCCTCTCACACTCTCATTTAATTTCCTTCTCACCACTGTGTCATGGATGGGGTCTCGTAGCTGAGGCACAGCCCATTTCCTGTCCTCAGTGTGAATTCAAGATCACTCTTTGGTTTTCCTTGACACCCACCTACTACTCCCACTCCTTCACCATGGTTCCCTCATCGTGGAAATGTCGGCTCGGATTGAAAATACAAACATGCTCCAGGAGCTCTGCTCTCACGGAGGAAAAGAGCTGTAGCAGGGATGTGAATAAAACAGGCTCTGAGTTGAATGGAGTGGCTGCTTTTAGGGAAAAGAAGCATTGCAGTGCATTGCAGAGCAGTGCAGTTTGAATGAGGTATAAATGAGTAATTTAAAGCCATTCCTTGGTTGTTTTTTTTTTTTTTTCCTGTGAACCAAATGTGTTTCTGAGCTGAGAGAATAAATGTGACATAAACCTGGAAGGGAGACTCCAGATCATTGTGGCATTGCATGGTTTCGTTAGTGTGGCAGACTGCTTATGACATGGTTGCTTGACAGTTAAGAATAGGTTTTTGGTTTGCCTACACACTTGAAACTGAACCAAGTGACTTTCCTGTTTTCTTAACACATGATCAGCAAACATAACTCTTGTTACACTACATACGTAATTCCCATAACATTGTCAGTTGTGCCCTAACATAATGTGTGAAGACACAGAGGATCATTTCTTCAGTAGATGTAAGCTGGAGAGGATGAGAGGTATTCTGACAGCCAGGCACTGGCATACCAGATCTCTTTCCCCACCCTTGAAACAGAAGAAGCTGTGCTTGTACATGTGTTCTGCATGGGTTGGTTTTGGGTAGGGTAGAATGCCAGAGGAGATGCTGTTCTCAACGTTGGAACAGAGAAACACATATAGAGGCACCAGAGAGACCCAGGAAATGCTCTTCATGGATACCTATTATTGGAGGAAAAGAAATCATAATGTTACTTGCTATTTCTCTTTGGTTGGGATAGTTTTAGCTTTCCAGTATCAAATGCACTGCCCAGATAGTAATTGATCAGCATTAGTGTACCTGTCAGAGGGTTGCAGGATACCAGCAGCATTTGCTAGAGGGACTGTAACAGTTTATACAGCTAATAAGATCAGTTACTGCAGTCTACAGCCATAATTGTGCTAGGCACAGCACAAATGACCAAGGGGAAGGAAAACATGCTGTTCTACATAAGATGCCAGGGACAGAACTGAAAGGAGAAAGCAGCCTTTTCGTCTCCTGTCTCCCTTGGACCACACTGTCTTTGCATGTGAACAGCAACTGCAGAAATTCATGTCTGAAAAATCCATGGTTCCCATGCTTACATCTTTAGATTTGTTTGCAAAATAAGTATTTTTGAGATGCTAGTAGATATAAACACGCTTAATCTCAAAAAAAGGACCTGTTATGGCTTATTTTGTTGGCAGATTGTTTGAGGGGATTATTTCACCGTGAGTATCCTGGATAGCAGCAACTGAGTGCTGCAGCAGTGCCTTTGAGCTGGGATGTGTGTATGGGCTGGCTGGACAGCTCGTTGGGATTTGTTGGCTTTTTGTGAGTGTGTATAAAGTCCTACACCACTTACCATGATTGGTTTGTTTATGTAGTGTCTAAAATAAATAAATCTGTTACACCACAGTGATTATTTCCTGATTTTTTTAATAGTTGTGTCCTTGTATTCCCTTGTTAGAAAGTTCAAGAAGGCATAATGTGCACTTCTGCCATTGTTTCCTAATTTTCAGAAAAGAGATTAATGAAAATGAGTGGTTTCTGGTCATAATAGAAATATTCGTGTGCTGTTCTAGACAACTTAAAACAGGGAATGGCAAGTGATAGCAGTGAGTCAGCCTTTCAGAGCAAATAACTACTACAGACCTTTACTCTGGGTGACACTCACAACGCAGTCAACTAGAAAAGTGCTCTACCAGAGGCCTTTTCTGAAGATGTCAGAGAGATAAAAATACTAAATGTAGTAGCCACATATACCGAGAACGATCAAGGGAAGATTTAGGAAAAACTAAAGAGCTGAAAATCTAATTTCAGATGTGAGGAAAATGTTGGACCCATAAATAAATTATAGCTATGGAGCATTTAGAACTGCAGAATTAATTATAGCTTTAATAGAAGGCTGAGAGCAAGAGCCTGCTGTGAAGGCATTACAGGGCTGATTAAGGCCTGTCTTGGCAACAGAGGACATAACAAAAATGTGTGGGGTTTTTTTGAATGACACATGAAAATCCTGGTGCAGAAACCTAACATGGAATTATGCAACCGCATATACAAAGGAAAAGTGTGTGCAGGAGGCCAGGTAGATTTCTGACTTGCAACTGATACTTTAATTTGAATTTTACTTTCTGTGTTAAGATCAGTTAATCACACTGTTTTTGTACACAACTATCTTAAAAATTATGCCTATTTCTATGGTAATACTAATTTCACTTTTGTTTTTCTGATGTTTTTGTATTTTTACTACCTCCTTTAGTCAACATTGTTCTTCTCATCGGTCATTATGAAAATAATGTGGATTTATGGTATATATGAACATACTGCATTTGGAATATACCACCAAATACTAGGGGGTTAAATTTAAAAGATGATCTGGTTTAGCTCGTCTGAAGAAAGGAGTCATAATTTTTTGAGTTAATTTTTTTCTATCAGCAAGAGAAGAACTATTAAAATAGAAATTATACTTGGTTTTGCAAACTGAATAACAGGGAGTGTTTTTCCAAAGTGTGAATTCAATTATGGGATGTAGTAAGAAGGGTGATGTCACGAATCTGACTGATAGGCAATTTGTTTAGGATATAGTATTCATACATTTGCTGAGTGCTTCTTTCATCTTGCAAGTATAATATGTTCTTGCATAATTTTACTCAAGTGATCATTTTAATTTATAAGATTAGGAACAAATGAACAACCATGGGCAGTATTGGTGTGTCACACTCCAAACGTGACATCACGGATGGGATGGTGGTAATGATGGTTAGTAAGACTATGGTTCAGTTCTGCTTGTTTCTTTGTGAGGAGGTTAAATGATCACAGACTCCAATGAAATGGGTGAAGCAAGGATAGATGTGGGACAGACTCACCAGTAAATTTAAAAATAAATTTAGGATTTACTTGAGCTTACTGAAGATGGCATCAAGGCTGATGTAACTCAGTTGCCCTCTTTCAGTGTTCATAAATATCCCGTATTTATCTGAAACCATTGCTGTGGTGCTATGACAAACTGATGTGCAGAAAATGTTGTAGGTTTTGTGTCTGCAGATAACGGGAACTGTGCCATAGTGCTTTTCCTTTCTTTTTTTGCTTGAGAGTTTAGAATCTCCCTATCCGTAATATTCTGATATTTGGACAGCAGTTGCTGAGATTAGGTGCTATTGCTTACAGCCAAAGCTGAAAATGAATGGAAAAAAAATCTGGTTCTAATTACAGGAGAACACTTACTCTGAGATACAGAGCTGTATATGCTGCCTTGCTCTGTGACTTTCCCATTTTCTTGGCTAACATCTGTAAATAACTTTCAGCTTGTCCCTGTTGATTCCCCAGCTGCTCTATCTCCCTTGTTGCTAATGTCAGAGACAGATGAGTCTTGAGGGGAGTGCGAGAAGGCTGGAACAGAACTATTGCGAATGCCCACAGAGCAGTTGGGATGTTGCAGTTGGTCACCAGCATCCTTCTGGTGCCCAGAGAGTCTGGAAGTTCATTGAGGTCGTATAGGTTTTCTGAATATCCATCCTGAACATTTACACATGAACAGAGGAAAAACTAAGGGTTTACTACGTGTACAGTTGTAAATCATCTTCCTCTTTCTTCTTTTATCGTGTTCCTTCTCTGGTTTTTGTCTTCCACTCACTGAATTCAATAGCAAAACTCAAATTGGCTTAAGCGGGACAAGATCAATTCAGATGCCAGGAGGAATTATTATAATAGGGTAATAATAATCTGACATTCAGTGTTCCATTTAGTGATAGCATGGTATTTTCAGAATTGTAGTTACCTAGAGTTCTGTCTGAGGTTATGAAGCTACGGTCTGATAATATTTTCCTCTGTGGGTGTGTTATCATCCACAGGCTACGTGTTTTACAGGCTGGTGGTATTGGAGGGTCAGTAAACATCAGAACCTATTCTAGTTTGAGCAATGGGCAGTGCAGTAGCTGATCATTAAATAAACGTGACTGTCAGGTACCACAGATGCCTTCTAGGTAGGAATGCAAATAATCTCTGAGAAAGTGGACAGACACAGAAAGATTTACCTGGTTGATAGGAGGGGTATTTTTAGCTGAAAAACAAGGGAAGTGCTCACCTGGAAAGGACAGCAAAATAAAGGGGAGATTTTTGAATCAGAGATGAAGTATATACAGGAGAGGAGAGTCATGTGCAACAGAAAAGTCAAGGTAAAAGCAATGCTGGACCCCCCTCAAGCCAAGCAAAGCTTACATGTACCTACCAACACGGGCAGGTCCAAAACCATTAGGTTCAGCGACAGTTGCTGCACAGCTGATGTATCTGTGCAGAGCAAATCTGACACATCCCAGCTGGGTCAGACGTACTGCACATTTGCACACAGACCCTATAGCTTATGGGCAATGAAGTTGATGCAGCGGTCTCTCTGCATATGTGATTCAGCATTCTTGTGAAATGGCCATTTGTTCAGGGTATCCAGACATCCAGCATTTGGACAAATCTATTCAGTCGCTGCTCAAAGCAGCAGAGAGAGATTTCCTGCTGTAAGCAACAGACTAGTATTCACGCTGGGAGAGCTGGCAGTCTGCTAAACATGCCTGGATCCAATGCAGTTGGGACCCAAACACAGCTGTGCGTGAGCTCTACCAGTAAGATAGAACAATCAACAGCTCCCAAAGTTTACAACGCCATAGAATAACAAGATTGGGTTCATGAAGCCTAGTCCTATTAGCTGGGGGGGCAGGGGGCAGAAAAAGATGTTTGAATGAAGGTCAAATGGAGTAATGCTCTATTTATTCTTACAGGTGCCTTTTACTCAATTCACATTCAGTCCTTACCTTCTCTCTCAAAATTTTCTATTCATCACTCCTGGCCCTCCTACTCCAGCTTTGCTCTTTCGTATTCCTTTCTTTCTGGTACTCCCTTCCTCTGTGTATATGTAGACTCCAGCCTCTTTATACTTTATCCCACGAGGCAGTATTTCTGCAAGCTGCATTCTTTACTTAACAGGACTTTTTTTTTCTTACCACCATACTAGGAAGGTGAGTCGCAGTGCAATTAAGGGTACACATGTCACCAACTGGCTCTCATGAAAACTGCAGAGCTGAAAGTTTGCTGCATCTATCTTTTATTTTAAACAGTTAAGTATCTTGTACAAGTTCCTGTGAAAAGTCAGGGTGTCAGTTCTTGTCTTTTCAGTTTCATGAACACCTGGAGTTGTTTGTGAGACTGAATTCTGTAGCTAAAGTTCCTGGGTGAATGAATAACATACAGTTTAATAAAAGGTGAAGCAACATGGATAATAACCAAAAATAACAGCACAGAGCAGTTTTCCCGGTCTTCATCCGGTATAGAGTCAATGGGAATTTCTTCACTGGCTTCAGTGGGATTTGCAGGAAGCTTGTTGAGAATAGTTTACAAAGCCCCGCCTCAGTCATATAGCAAGCTGTATAATGTACAGTATATAAAGTGAAGTAATAGTCATCAGAAAAAAATACTGGGCTGAAGCCAAAGGCCAATGGAAATCAGCTGTCATGGAAGACTCAAAGATTATTCAGGTTCTTTGTAGCTGGTAAAGATACCTGATGGTACAGTTTACACATGAGACACTACCTGTGTAGCTGGGATGGGTGCATTTCACAGACTACTTGTGGGATTGCAGTATTCCCTCAAGAATGTCTGGATGTGATGAGTTCTCCAAACGTGCAACTCAAATAGAAGGTGCTTTAGGTGACATAGCACTGCCAGTGACATTGAAAAGACACCCTTGTTTTCTAGCTTCAATCTTCATGTTCGTTAATGGAGGCAAACCAAAAATTCTGTTTTGAGTCATTAACAACGAATTATTTTCCAAACCATTTGCAAGATGCTAAATGTCCTGAGATGCTTGTAGAAGCAGAAGCAAATACTGAAAGCAAAATAATGAAAATTAAACATTTCCTTGCTCATTCAAGATTTATGATGTCAGGGTTAATCAGTGCCATATAAATTCCCAAATAAATAAAATAGATTAGGCAAGTATTATCTGCGTATTTTCCTGTCTGTCTGTCTTTCTCTGAATCATTAATTATTGACTTTTCAAAAGTTGTTTCTAATTGACTTCAAATTCACAGTATCATAGAATAATTTAACTTGCAAGCAATGTTTAGAATTTTTTGAATCCCTTATCAAGTTTCTTTCCACCAAATGCATATTTAAAACAGAATAATCACCCTCAGATCAGACATGCAAGAAATATGAAATAAAATCTGAGACACTGTGATTAGATCAATTAGTTTAGAAACACTGCCTCTAAATTATTCCAGTATCTTTTCTTGAGCAAAGGTAAGAGTTTAATGCAGCATCTGTTCTCTAACCCCTTCTTCAAGTTGGAAAACAGCATTGCAAATGAGTAAAATATTTAGCCTGAAAAAATGGTTAATAACTTTTTTAAAGAATAAGAAATCACTGGTGGTAACTATAATTCTCCTATGGAATATTCTGTGTAACATTTATATGAAGCCGAAAAACTAAATGCAGTACTGTGTCGTCAGAGTGCCTGGAGATGCATACATGACGTAATGCTATATTTAACAAAAATCTTACAGGTTTGATTAGTTAGATCTGCACATACCTCATATCCAAGTCATTTTTGTATTTAATGTTTAAATAACCTTTCTTTTAGCTTAGACTGATGATGCTTTTGAAAGGTCGGAGCGCTGCTATTGGACAACTTTTCAGTATATGGAACCACGTGGCAAGAAGTTTAAAGCATTGCATTCATCATAGAATGCTGACACTAGGATCTCAACATGAAAGCCATGCTAAACCCCTCTCTTTTAAGTGGTGAAAGTGTGTGCATGTGTTTGTGTGCACACATGTATATAATGGAGTTTATTGCTATTTTGCAACTGAGAAAACTGAAGTACAGAGAAAACTAAATTAATTTCCCACAGCCAGACGAGTCAGTGGCAGAATGGATAAAAGAAGCCACCAGTCCTGATCAGATAGAGGAAGCTCCCTTCAGCTGGGACTCCTGAATGTAGAAGAAGCTGTTGCTAACCACATCTGATTGCTTCCCCTGACCATCAGCCTGAGTGGTGGTTTAGAACTGGTAGCCGTGAGCCACTGAGTCACCTTTCTGAGTTGAACCTGCCCTGTACTACCCTCTGCATGTGGGCAGAACTTGGTGATGGGAGAAGGGAGCAGATGGAGGAGGGAATGAATGTGAAGGACAAGCCTGTTGCTGTCTGGAGGAGGTTAGTGCCATGTGTAACCTACTTAAACCCCCTAAGCTACTATATAATTTCTGTGGTTCTTTTAATTGTACAGAACTGCAGTGTTTACTGACTGTTACGCATAGTGACATTAGAATAGGAAATCTTACTTCAAACTACAGAACAGATTTACTTGGCTTTTAGACAACATACTGAAGCACCAGGTACAATTCTGTAAGCAGGGCAGTTCAGATTTTTGCAAGGCTGAGAAGTAATTCACACAGCACATCTTTTTGTCCTGAAGAGATTTTGCTATAATTCATTTCATGAGGCCTGTAAAAAGTCAGTATCAAAGCACTGGGATGGTGAATTAAAATTGGAATTTTGAAGAATGAACTCAGTAACAATTACTACTACCACTGAATTAATTCATATTAATATATTGTTAAAAGAAATTCTCTGCCTGTCTTCTAGCTCCAGGTAACTTCTGTCATGAGGTGCTAAGTGGAAATAGCAGATCTTAATCAGCAGGTGCAAGTGTTTCTTGTGGCATTAAATTAAACTGTTCAGATAACATGGTTAGTTGAAACTTACTAAATTTTATTGTTCTGACAAGAGGACTGTATTTAATTAGAAGTTAAAAAATTGAAGAAGTATTTCTTCTTTTTAATGAAAAAACAATTTTATCTGGTACAGTCTGTCCCAGTATAAGTGTGCTCCAGGCACAGGATTGACTCCTGGTTCCTTCCCTTCTCCCAGTGAAGAAGTAAAATTCTTGACCCTTGCTTTATGAAGCAGGACATTTATTTTTGAACAGCTAGCTTATTTCATGAGAGGAAATTTTGTCTTCCCATTGCAGAGTAAGTTGCAGCAGGACACTTTTGGGTGCATACACTGTACTCTCCAGCCAAGCAGAGCTAACTGAGACTGGTGACCGGTTTTCTCCTTGTTTGGTGTTGTGTGGCAGCCTTGTGACAACCAGTGGGGATGCTCCTGCAGGAAGATACTCAGGCAGAGTCAGGACATCTGAGTGTTATTGAAAGATCTATTAAATTACCTCTCCACAGGCTTTGTTGATTGATTGATATAATGCAGAATTAACTGTTAAAAACCTATTTTCTTTCTCTCCCAAGCCAAACAAACATACTGGAAGTTAGTACATAGCAATATAGTGGTAGGTTTGCTGCCTCCTTTCATATGTCACCAACGCTTGCAGCAAATTCTGCTGTCACCCTCTCAGATGTCTTGTCATACGTTTCACCCATCTCTTTTGCTCTGTTTGCAAGATAACTTCTCACCTGTCTTAAGCACTTAGGCTGCAGCCTTTTCTGCCAACTGTGCCTCCTGCTTCTTCTAATTTCCCTCCGCACATAACGTTAGTCTGAATCTCTTCTGTTCTCCAGTAGAGCTGATGTTTTATACTTACTATAACTCTTCTATAAAAAAATCTATCCCTGATTGTCTTTCACAGTTCTTCACCCACTTCCATTGCCCTTTTAATGTTTTAATTTTCCCATATTTATGGCAAGATGGCTTACAGATGCTCTGGTCCTGCATATATTATTCTGCCCGTTCTATTGCTTCTTTATTCTACTGGATTCAATCGAATATTGCTCCATTATTCATCATTATATTGTTCTCTGGTAAAATATAACTTTCTTTGTAAAAGAAATTATCTCAGTTTTGTCATGTACTATCCAGATGAAAATTCACCTCTTACCTGATGGAGAATGTTCTTGCTTTGTGAACTTTCTGCAGTTTCTTTAAAGTTTCATAAAAGGAAAGCAAATACATTGCAGTAAAAAGAATCTTCTTTTCAGAAAAGCAATCTGCCTAATTCAGTAACATTATTTTATGGCATCTTGTATAGAAAGGTTTCTTGTCAATTCAGTAAATAGGTGTTGATTAATTGCACACTGTGAAACCATCCTTTTCCCCACCAAGTTTAAATTAGGAATGGCTGCTTAGATCAGCAAGTTTAATCTCCTGCATAACACAGGTCTTTCAGCTCTCTTCTATTTTGATTCATATCCACTATCATTGCTTATTGTTGGAAGGAGACCATATGCTTTAGAAAACAGTCCATGCTGTTTTTAAAATTATCCAATGTTTGGAAATCCACCACAACATGGGTAGGTTTCTCCCATGATAATTAACGTCACTCTTAATAGCATGTGCCTTATTTCTAATCTGAATTTGTATAGCTTCAGCTGTAACAATTGGTTCTTTCTTTTCCTCCTCTTATTAACATAAAGCCCTTGACAAAAGTCTTCCTTGGACAGCTGGAAATCTCTTTGTGACTATCTGCTGTTTTGCAAGTCAGCCTGAGCAGCCGTGCCCAAGAACAGTTTAGCATTTTCCATGTGGTTACAATAGCTGCATCTTCCGAGCTGTTACCTCTCATTGTGCTGTGAGCTGATGTTTCTGGCAGGATAGAACTGCAACTCCTCCTCTCTGAGTGCTGGAACCGGTTCACTCTTGGTGCCTTCAGTCATCTGAATGCCATCAGGTCCCGTGGCCTGGGTGCCTGCTGTCCTCCCACCCTGCTCTCTTCCTTCCCTCTCTGCAGCTCCGGGATAGCACATTTCTTTCTGTGTTGAATCTGGACTGGCCAAACTAAAAGAATAACATTCCCAAAATGCATGTGTAAGCATGCATGTAGGATGTCTGTGGTTTATATATAAATATGTATATATTATATACACATAAGGTATATATGTATATTAGATATGCACACATTTGCATTGCATATTTATGGTAAAATAGCCATTTAAGGTAAAAGCAGTTTAAAGACCAGTTTGACATTTTAGAACAGTTCATACTTAAAATCTTTGAGGATTGATTATTCAGGGAACACAGGTATGACCTGTACTGCAGGATGGATCATCATGGGGGAAGCTGTAAAGGCCTCAGTCTTGTATAGGTGGCTGGTTGGGAAAGCTGTGGGTGGTTCTTTAACTTGCCTTTGATATCATGAACATACAGTAATCACACTTAAAAATGGAGAAACAAACCTACAACAAACCTTGTCAAAAGGAAACATAGACATTCTTTATTACTAGATGTAATTTTTTGCATTTATTTTTTATACTTAACTGGTAAGTAAGTTGGGAGTGTGTGTGTAGTTTTAGTAGTAGTAAAGTAGTAGCAATATGTGAACATACTGCTACAAATACAGTCTTTCTAAATAAAGGACAATAAAATCCCGAAAGCTACTTTTCCATTAAAAACCACCTTTAGAAATAGAGCTCTAAATTAATAAAACCCTCATGAAAAGTCTATTAGTTAGGAAAAAAAGGATAAAATAATTGAAAGGCAGGCATGGTGAAAATAGCAGGTTTAAAATGCATACCTGTGTAGAATTTTAAGCAATGTTTTCTACTGAAATCCTCTCCAAACTCACGACTTCATACCTAAGATAATAGAAGTAAAATTAAATTTACCCTTAGGACTATTTGTAGGAAACACTAATAATAAGGTTTATATTTAGCCAGATAATAGCACGTTGATGGTGGTCACAGCCTACCTAACAGAGCTGTAATAGATATATTTTGTTTTAATCAATGAATAATAGCTTCTCTTTATTAACCTTAATATCACTGTGGTTATTTTTAGCTTGTACTGTAGGGTTATCTGTATCTTGTTTGACAGAGACTATGATTTTTTTAATAAGCTGGTATAGCTATTTTTCTCAAGGCTCTTTAAAGGGTCAGTGATGGCCTAATCTATATAGAA